>CAUYPK010011469.1:0-54325 GCA_963574355.1 Loris lydekkerianus | reverse complement strand
CCCCCCCCACCCCGCCTCTTTTCTCCCTCCCTCTTGGCTCCTTCGCTCTCGCTCTCCTTCTCTCTCTCCCTCCCTCCCTCTGTCCCTCTCTCTCTCTCCCTTTCCTTTTCTCCTTCTCTTTCCACTTCCTTCCTTCTCCCTTCTATTTCTTCTCACCACTTTTCCTTCATAGCATGTGGGATATGAGCAAACAGTCACCCTCTGTTGCAGATGATATAAACTCTAAACAAGGGGAAACAGATCCTACAGAAGAGCCCAAAACGACCTGGATAAAACCCGGGAAGCAGAACCCGCCATCTGCATCCCGGGGGCCTCCTGTTCTCCAGGAACCCGGCTTCTTCTCATATGGTCTTCCTTCCCGGGAGATGACCGCTCCAACACAGGAGCAAACACTCCAGCAAAACAGAGACCTTCAAAATATCTTTTGATCCTAACCTGTTATTTTAGTCTTTTTAAAAAGCCAGTCATTAATTAGTGTAAGGTCAGAGAACATTCTAGCATCATTCATGTTTTATTCCTCTTTCTCTAAAAGGTCAAATAGCAATCATCAGGGACACACAAATTCCCAGTAGGGCAGTGGAAGGGTAAGGAGTTAATTCTGCGTCTAATTTAGGACCTGTCTCTAGTCTTCACTGAGATTAAACGAATCAGTTTCAGAGTTTCAGAGAGCTCACCCCATGCCACAGTTTTGCAGGCAATTTACAGATTAAATTATATCAGATCTTAAAAAAAGGTTGCAGGAATTAAATATACTCTGCAGGGAATTCATTATTATTAATTATTCTGTAAAGGTTTCGTTCTTAGGAAACAAGATATGCTTATCAAGGTGCTTTTCTAAAGGCCGATTTTGATGGCAAGTGAGGAAGACTGGGGAACATCATCTCCCTTTTATACAGGCTGCTCCCCACAGGTGTTTGTTAGGACTGTGCAGAAATGATGAATTCTTGTTATTTTTTTCCTCTAAAAGTAATGCAGTTTTACTATGTGGCCTGTAAAATAGTAGAACCAGTTAGTATATATTCTTCTGCATTTGCTCAAATGTGTGAAAAATGTCTCTATAAACATTTAAGAGGTTAACTTCGTCCTGTTTAAGTCCCTTGAAAATAAACCTGATTGGTAAGCCTTTTCCTTTTATCATTCACAATTGTCTTTTTCTTTTCACTCTTAAATTTACAATGTCTTTATATCCGTTCTGTTTTCTCTACTTTTTCCTTTCAGTTCCTCTTCCAAGGCTGTTTGCTTTTTACCGGCCCCTGAAGGACCTCTGTTGTCATCATTAACATTTGGATGGCAATAATATTTTACAAAATGTTTTACAATTGCTTTTTATAAGTTATTCTCCTGCCTTCAATAACGGGCAGTGATTGTCCACAGCACCACAGAGCCCTGCTGTTACTCCGACCCTCAGTAGACTCAAGAGCTTTCCACGGAAACGGCTCTCCGTTTGGGGCTACGCAGGTTTCTAAATACTCGAGTTGCAGGAGCCTTGAAACTTTCTTGTGGTGTTTTATTCTTATGTAGGAAATGCCATTTTAGATCAAAAGAAAGGTATTTTATTTTATCTCTTCAAACTCTCTGAAACACATAAGAATACAGAGTAACTTGATGCACATAGTTTTGAACTTGGAAAACCCTCAAACAGTAGATGAGATAAAAAGTACAGTAGCCTTAAGAAATGTGAGTTATTGGGATACATTTTAAAGCTTCAGACCTATTTATATATAGGACTTTAAAGTAGTATAATTTAAAGAAAAAAAACAACCTTGTGTCTCTACAGTTCACAGAAATTCTGATAAGTATCACTGCTCTGCTAAGGGATTAATATGAGTGTGGATGTATCAATGGACGTTATTTTAAGGACAAATACATGCTTCTTCTCTTCCTGGTTCCAGGCAGTCCCCAGAAGAAGGAACCTTTGAAGCTATTTTTCCCAAAAGCCAAAACTTTCTCAAATTGTGTAAGATTTGAAAAACAGAACTTGTTTTGACTACAACTTTATACAATCTATAATGTGGTCTTTGTGAGACGCCTCACAGAGGCCCGGCATGCGTTTCTGCCATCAGCTCCCTGGGAGCCTCCCGCCACCTTGGGAATGTTGGCCTTGGGTATGTCTCCCACCCCAACCTCTGAGGGGATGGGACGTCTCCCACAGAAAGTGGAGCTGTGCATCACGGATTCTTCTCTGCGGTAATGTTCTTGACTTTTGGTTATCTTGGGCTTATTTTTTTATTTGTTTTACTTTCTTACCCAACAATCAGTCAAATTTATTTCCCTAAGCAGTGCTTCCCAACTTACTAATACTCCGCCCACGTGATAAATGATCACACTCCTCTGGCACACTGGAAGGAACTGGAAAGGATTTCGGAGGTGTCTTTGGGGTGTTCTGTGCAAGAATTTACAAGACACAGATACTCAGGAGGACATTAGAGGTTGAATTTGTACTTCCAGATAAAAATCTTTTCAAATTTTGAAACGAGAAATGCACTGGCTTTTGTGTCTATGACATTTCATGATACAGTTTCATGGTCTGGTCGGCTTCCATGTATCAGCCCATGTACCATTACCAGGATTTTTTAATGACGACCTCGTCCCATTCTTAAGAGAAATCATCTGTGAGAAACTTTGCCCCCATGAATAGGAGCCCACAAAAAGCAACAAGGGAGTGGCCACTTTTTTCTCCATTTAACAGATACATTTGTATCTACTGAGCATCATTCAAATCATTTAAACATTGTAAATTAAACATTAAAGGTATATTTATTTTACATCTTTCAAATCTAACAAATAGTTTTTTTATTCATTGACAAATGTAATATTAGAATTACTTATCATATACAAGAAGAGAAATTTCAAATCTAGCTGATAGTATTTTTTTACATCAAGTATTTGAAAATACTGATGAAAAATTTGCTCAACAGTAAACAGATGTTAGTTGGTGTTAAAACATCTTTCTAAAGGTCCACATTATTACATCAACTAAAATTACAGGAAATTATTTTAAACTCCTCCTTCTAAAGTTGAAATTTTGCTTTGTCATTATCTATTAACATAGTTCCCATAATCTTGGCACATTTTTAATTAAGTAAGCCATTTTAGTGAAGCCAAAGGCTTCAACAAATCTACCAAAATGAAAATTATCCAAAGTTTTCAGTTTTTCTTTTAGTTAATAAACGGTTGATAAAACTTTTCTTTTGGACAGCCTATGTAATTAAATATGAAACAGCAGAAAATAACATTCTGGTTGTATTTTGTAAAAATATGAAAAATAGGACTGTGGAAACTTGGATTTTATTAGAGTCCCATTTTGACATTGTTATCATGTGTATTATTCATATTTACAGATTGACATTTATACACAAAAGCATCTTGAGAATAAAACAATGTTGTTACTAACCCTGAAGATCTTCGGAAGGAATTCTTACTGCAGCTTCTCTGCTTGAGCTACCAGAAAGCAGGACTCCCACCACAGGATGCGTCTGCCCCGGGGCTGTCTGGGGACTTTCTAAAGATCAAATGTAAATCTCCTTGATGGTTTTCCAGGCTCCAAATAAGCGTTATTACTGTTGGTATTAGCCATGAGAATCTTCCAGATTGGTATTGTCTCTAAGTCACCTGCTGTGTCTCAGTGAATCTGAAAATACTATTGTTCAACACTAGAACTTTCTGGTCTTCTTTGTCTTCCAGATTGCACGGTGAGAGGCAGTTCTGTGGTCGCTTTAGTTGTTAACTGTGCAACCTTGTAAGCCAGTTCTGGTGTTTGCTTTGCTGAGGCTCTATCACTAATCTCTTTTAAATAATGTTTCTTATTTGTACCTAAGAGAGTTCAAATTGGTTTCCATGTCAGAATGAATCCTTAGTAATAGATTGTCAGTGTTTATTTTTATTTAATAATATTTCTACATAAGTAAGAGATTCAGGTTGAGAATGAGAAAGGTCTTCAAAGCACATAAATCCGTGTGAAATAATTACCCTAGTGTTAATAAATTACACTTTTGCTTGGACTACTTTCTTTGCCTTTTTACATGATGATATGCTTATTTTAATCAGTTGTGTACTTACTTTGAAAATGAATAGCTGTAAAAAGTAAGCCTATTTGAAGTTCTTATATAATTCACGTTTGAGTTCTTGCAAGGTTGTTTACATTTTTTGAAAATTTTTTAGTTATCACATAAAATTAAGTAAATTATGAAGTACTACAACAATTAATTTCCATTTAATTCAATAATTAAAATTCTAAAAATTAACAAATGCAAATACCACTATAACATATGGCAAATTGTCTTCGAAAGTTCAGTTTTCTAAAGCCACCAATGCTAGAGTCCACTTAAAAAGCTTTTTTTGTTAGAATTACTTTTAATAATTATTAACAATTATCTTTTTTTAAGAAATACACTGATTTGTTTAATTTCTAAAAACAAAACAAAATAAAATTCCTAATGAAATCCATTGAAAGAATTAGATCTCAGTCGATCATTAACACCAAAAGCTATTGACCCATTAAAAGAAGAGGAAGAAAAAGTCGAAAATGAATAAAATCACTTTATCCCTTCCTTGCCTTCTACTCAGCTACTCCTAAGCTATTGAATTTGGTTGGTTCCTTTTCTTTACAGACAGAAAGTTCCAAAAACTCTTCTGGAAACCACTGTGGTATTAAATATTCGAGAGCCATAGTTATTTCTGAAGTGATTGAGATTCCTGACTTTCTCCTGATTTGTCTCTATTAACAACTCCTTCTTCAGGCTTTTCACTCCCATCTCCCAAGGTCAGGTCTTCCAGACCCCTCAGTGGCTTCTGAGCCCTGACCTCAGCTCTTCCAAAATAAGTGATTTCTGCCCATTGATCAAGTTAGAATCAGGGCCCACTCTGGCAAACAAACGGCCACAGTTGACTCTATTTTTATCCGTAGTCTATGTGGTTTCCCCTCAGAACTATTTAAAATACAAACTGATTCCCTCAGAGTCAGGCATTCCCCAAACTCATCCTGCCTTCAACAGTCAAAGGCAAATACGTTTAGTAGAACACGGCACATTGGCTGAAAAACTCTATCATACATTGTAATGACAGTAATAGATCTCTCGATTATTTATTGCTTGTGATCATGCCCACTGTTTCTTATGTAAATTAGGGTAATTAACAGTGAATTATATTCAAAGCTGTGAAGCAAAGCGTGACTAGAATTTGGGTTTCTGTTAGTCCCTCCTTCCTCAGAGATAGGCCCCACTGAGGAAGGAGGAAGACCAAGAAAATATCCTCCTGATCCCATTTCTCCTGACCCTAGAATGTTTTAGAAAAATGTCTCTTAAACCTATCGATGAACACTTATAAAATTTTGTGCTATTATTAAAGTAAAACTCTTTTAAATGTTTTACTTTCATATCTGTTAATCATAATTTTTAAAACTAAACTTTGCTCAAACAAGTCTCAATGTAGTATTTTAGAAAAGAAATTCCAAAAGATGGTTTAAAAAGCTAATAATCATTATCTTACAAAATTATTAAATAGTTCTTGCTGGAGCTGCAGTGAAAACGACATTACCATAAATCCCTGTTGGAAAAGCATGTTAGAAATTCGTCTGGAATGCAGGATACAGCAAGAACTGGTACCTTGCTAAAGCCTAGGAAAACTGTCTTGAATACGGGCAGCCAAATCTGGCTTCAAAATATTCTTTGCAGCATTGTTTTTGAATACCTTTGTTCAAATAATAAAAAATACTATGGGGTGGCACCTGTGGTGCAAGGAGTAGAGCACCGGCCCCATATACCAGAGGTGGTGGGTTTGAACACGGCCCCGGCCAAAAACAAAAAACAAACAAACAAAAAAACTATGTTTATTTTTATAAATATAAAAGACTAAAGTAACATAAACTGCATCCCACCACCTACAGAATTACTATTATGTTGGTTATACATTAATATATTGCTTCTAGGTTTTCTCCCCAGTATATCCCTTCTAAAATTTCAAATGTAAATATCCAGGCATTGTGGTGGGTGAAGAGACATAAATTGTCTGACTGAGTTAAAAAACACAAGCCATCCATTTGCTTCCTGCAGGAAATGCACCTGGCTTCAAAACACAAATTAAAACTCCTAGTCAAGTGTTGGACTTGTCAAGTGTTGGACATATTTACATTTACAGTAGTTGGTGCCTGTAGTCCCAACTACTCAGGAGCGTGAGGGAGAGAATGGCACTATGGCACTTTACTGAGGATGAAAAAGTGAGACTCTGTCTCAAAAAGGAAACGAAATGAAATAAAATGTGAAATGTATTCCAAATAGCATTTTATAACCTACTCTGTACATTAGTATAGGACATATTTCCGTATCACTAAATATTATTTCATAAAGTAATTTTAATTTCAAATGTTTATTGATAACATCCTCTGTTATTAGACCTCTGTGTAATTTAAAAGTTTTTAAAATCCTAAACATTGTTATTATCCTTATCTGTTAAGCCTTTGAATATATTTGTAATTTTTCCCTTAAGAAAATGGCCTAGTAATGAAATTTATTTGTCAAAGATTATTATGGAGGTTATGATGTTTCATGCATTGTTAAAAACACTTTCCAAAATTGTTACATCAATTTATGCTGTTACTAACTCTAAACAAATGTCCTAATTTCTCCCAATCTTTGGCGTCCTCAAGTATTACAATTTTTAAGTCCTCTTTGGCAATTCAGTTGATGAAAATTGCATTCTTTAATGGTTTTAATTTTCATTATTTTATGTATTAATATCAATGAAGTTAAATGATTTGTCATATTGTAACCAGCTAATCATATTTTTACATTGGTTGCCTGTTGGTGATCTTTTACTCACTTTTTTTTTCTATTGGTGTATTTGAGCTTATTGATTGGTAATTGACCTTACAATATCAACCCTTTATCAAAGATGTAGTAATTCTTTTTCTAGGCTCACGATTTGTTTCTGATTTTATGTATGGTATTTTCTAAAAATAGATTTTAAAAATGAATTTTAATGTTGGAGCTAGTCTACTTGAAGGAAAAATCTACTCCCAGGGAGGGGGAACAAGAACAAACACAAGTGGCCGTGACAGAAGCCAGTCTCTGTGGGCTTGTCCTGGTCACTCCTGTCCTCTCTCTGTGTCACAACCCTGCCTGTCAGAGCCCACCTCCATAAGACACGTGTGTGACGTGGCTCGCCTGCCATGAGACACGTATGTGGTGTGGCTCACCCTTCTATCTCATGTTGCTCCTGGGATAATTTCCATAACATTCATGAATTCCCAGCCAGACTGTAAGCAATTTAAAGACAGGAACACTTGGTTACATCTCTTTCCTATTCTTCATAGTTCCAGCACCCTACTCAGCAGGTAATCAACCCTGAACAATTACGTGTTCATCGACTACAGATGTATTCCTTCCTTTGTGTTCTGTGGCCAAATCGCTGTTTTTCCTTTCTAGTGGATTTTATTGATGCTATATCTATGTGTGAAAAATCATTGAACCATTTTAAATGAAATGATTTCTGTTCTGGCAAATTATTACTCAAATCTGCATTCAGAATAAGTGATGACTTCAAGTGACAAGCAAATTCAATCAGAATTGTTGGCTTGGTCCTTGGTGTTCACTTACCTATGCTCAGCCAGTGAAAACACAATACACACACAGAGTGCGGGTTCTCCCTGTGATACCAGCCGCTGCTTGCCTAGTACAGTCTGGGGGGGAAAGGGCTATTGCTTTTAATCAAAGAAGATATGCAAGAATAGAAACAAAAGTATTTCTAGAAGCTCTTTTAAAAACCAATGATACATATAATTTTGATAAAATATATATCTCTTTTAAGTTATTTATAATTGTGAATATAATATAATATAATAAATAATAATAATAAATATAATTATAATATAATATAAATAAAAAGTTATTTATATTATGAAAGCTACCACACTTTCATAATCTTAGACAAATAAACTTTATGAATTCTATACAAAATGCAATATTTTAAAGATGAATGTTTGGGTGGATGTAAATTTTTTAAGAGATTCAGATCTAAGCTTACAGTTGAAATCTATGTACTATGTGGTAAAGTGTGTGTGAGCTCTTATGCACAGTAATATGTGCTTCACCACATAGTACTCTTGAAGGAGTGGAGACTTAAGGAAAATTAGCTACTACCATGTTTAAAATGTGACAGAGATGGTCTTAAAAGTAAATGTTAATTTTCAAATATGCTATTCACTGGGCAAGGGCCTGTTTTCTGGTATGTCTTTGATGACCAATTAGCGTATTTTAAAGGTAAATGTATTATAGACTTAAAACATTTTTCTAATATTTAACCGAAGATTAAATATTCCACATGCCAGAATGCGAAACGGGCCAGACATTTGAGAGTGTGCATAAGCATCAGTGACCTTTGAAGCTTAAAATTTAATTCTTTTTAGATCATCAAGAAATGCAGGGTGTTTGTGTCTGTTTCCCATAAATGTATATTATAAACACTCTCTGTCATCGTCCCATGAAGTGTGGCACAGTTGATAGTTTTAGTGAACAAGAAATCACTCTGGGCTGAAAGTCATTCTTTAAGATTAGTGGTGGGATCTGCTAACCAGGGTCTGCTGTGGAGAGGTTGGCACCAGAGGGCTTATGGATTACGCAAACACTGGGCTGCATTCTTTGACGCCACCTATTACTAAGTAATTATTTGGAGTTCCTTTAAAAGGGAAAAAAAAGGAGTTCCTACCACCACCCAGTAAAAAATGTACTCTGCAATCTTTTCTTGTTTTGCATATGATTGGTAGCATACCTTTTAACTGCTGTAAGTAATAAAAATATATATGTGCAAGTTGGCTATACGAAATGCCAAAGTTTCACCTAATAAAATTTTGGTATGCCTCAGTTTTCAAAGTAAATTTGATTTATTTGAGCCACCAGCCGTCCGATGACAGCCCTGTGTTTTTTATATGACTCATGTCCCAAGGGGTCTAGAATATGCCGATGGTGTACCTTGGACTGGGTCCAGTGTCCGCAAACAGGTTTCCATTAGACTTTGATGCCTGTCGCATTTGGGAGCAGAGAGGCTGCTGAAAACCAGCTTTACTTTGGGATCACTTCTTTCTTTTAGAAAAAATAACAAAGATCTTTTTTTAGCAAAGCTTTGCGCCTCCACATTGTAGGTGTATGGTAATATTTTAGAGAGCAGTAATCTGTTATTGCAGGTGGTCGGGCTTCAAGCACTTCCGTATTTTGAGAATAGATCAGACAAAGTACAACAACTTTTATTGAAAAATTGCCGAATTTGAAAATTAGAAACACATTTTCTGTGGCTAAGATTAAGTTAGCGTGTATTACAGTCACTTGGACTTTTCTGTACCTCTAAAGAGAATATAATTACATAGGTTATTCCACATGTCGTGAGACTGGAGTCTTGGTCACGCTTAGAAACCCTTATCATGCTGATGTAGACCCTCACGCTTTAATCTCTTTAGTAATTGAAAGATTTTTTTCTACTTTTGTTAAGAATATGGAGTAGACAAGTCAGTGAGAAACAAAGCAACTTTTTCCTTTTATTTTAATGCAGTAAAAGCAAGTTTATTCATGATTTTAAAAATACATATATTCTTTCATGCTCTCAGAGAAGGTTATATGTGAGAAGGAATCTAAAATTATCCCCCCAAATCTATTTTAGACACATATATGTATCATGTGAATGCGTGTGTGTGTACTCTATAAAATTTATATGGAACTTCATTGAAAGGTGACTTTTAAAGTCTTATTCCTTATATCAAAGAAAACATAGATTGTTTATCTGGTGACAATAAAATCTAAAGAGTTTCATCAAATGAAAATGAAGAAACAAAAATAAAAGGCCAGTTTTTATCTAAGGTCAAGAGAACCCCAGGAAACCAAAGTCAACAAAAATAAATGCCCGGTACTTAGACATTACATTGGTTACCATTCAAGAATTTAATGACTGGGTGGCGCCTGTGGCTCAAAGGAGTAGGGCGCCAGCCCCATATGCCGGAGGTGGCGGGTTCAAACCCGCCCCGGCCAAAAACTGCAAAAAAAAAAAAAAAAAAAAGAATTCAATGACTTTATCTTCTGACTTGGGCAATGTACCCTGTGTCATTCAAAATAGTGAGAAATGTGTCAAATGGTCTATGAAGCTAGTGTATGATGCCCCATGATCATATTAATGTATGCAGCTATGATTTAATAAAAAAAAATAAATAAAATAAATAAATAAAAACAAAATAGTGAGAAATGTTTTATGGCCTTTTCTCCCTGTGACAGAGACGAGGGTGCTGCATATTTTTAAAAGAAAAACCTGTTTTGAATCCCCTGGTTTAGATCAAAGTCAGGGATACAATAACTACTTTTATCAACCAATCAAACAAGCACAGAATTTACCAGAATTAACTTCTAAACAACAGTGAAACATTGCAGAGTAGACTATTGTGTGGTCAGGTGGGCGGTGATATGCTGGGGGTTATTGATTGTCGTACTTTGTGCTAACTATGAACCCTCTTCCCATATTTTTAGGCTGATATCTAACATTTAATTAGTTTTGCATAGCTGCATAGAGTATAATCTCCAGTGCATTGTAAATAACATCATTTTCACTCTTTTAAATATATTTAATGAAATCTAAATATCAGTTATTTGATACCCTTTATCATCTATTTTAAAAATATATAAACATATTGGCTGCAAATGGGCTCGGGGTATTTCCAGGATGGTGGACAAGGTGTAAGGTTGGATTGTGGGGAATGTTACATAAATGCATAAATTTATTTAAAATACGCAGTTGCACAGTTGAAATGGGCAAATTTTATGCTGTGTAAATTATATCTCAAAAAAACTGCTAAAAATAGACACACAAGTTAGCAGTTTTACATTGTTTCTTTGACTTATATTTTTCTTTCTCCTTATCCCATAGAACTCTACCCTAATGGAGGGCGTTTTCGGGGTTAGAAGTCTTTTATTGACTATCTCATACTTCTCTGTAACAAACACTGGTATGTAATTTTAAATTTAAATATTTTTATATCCTATGCCATGAGGTTGGAATACAACTGATCAAAAGTAACATTTATATAAACTAAATATTTATAAATAATTAGATATAAAATTAAAATTTACTGGATACATATAATCTAATGAGATAGAGCAAACTGTTTTTTTCATTTAGTTATTTCTTTTCCCTTACTCGCCAAATTGAGACAAAATTCAACATCAATTGTATTCTAATTTTTTGTTTTTATATAGTTAAACATCAAGAGCCCCTTTTGTGTAAATCATAAGACAGATGTATAAAGAATTTGTATAAACAATATGGCTCAAATTTATAAATTCTCTTAAAGTTACATGTTGTATAATGATCTACTACTTAAATGTTTTAATAATCTAAAGTCAATTAGGTCCCTTCTTAATTTTATTCAAAGCAAAACCTTGAAAACCCTCTTGACTTGCAGACATTGGTCATTATAATTGATCATTTTCTTAGTATTTATATCAATATTTTGAATGTTCTGTTTACCAGGCATTGTGGAAGTTCTTAATTTTATGAGATTTTAGTTGAGTGAGAGCTGTGCTTTTGTGTGGTAAACCAGGAGGAGGCTGGCTGCTGGAGGCAGCTGCGTCCTGGCACTGGCAATCTGCAAGTTGGTTTTCTTTAAGACAGCCTTAGCTCTGTGTCCTTTGGAAAGCTTTGTGCATGCTCAAGATGGCCCAGACCTGTGTGTGAAGACTGGCGCAGCCATCAGGAAGTCAGAAGGCAGAGAAAGAATGGTGGGTGCCCAGGCGGTTAGAGCACGGCAGGCCTGCTAGAGAAAGAGGAGGGGCTCCCAGAGGGGGTCCTTCAGTAGAGGCAGAGAGGGAGAATTGACACATTCTACTCAGAAGAGAGAGAGACTAGGTGGGGCCAAATCTGAGACCGAACCTAGATATAAGGAGGCTGGGCCTAGTGTCACAAGAAGGAACCTGGAGAATGTTTTTACCCCAACTCTCAGTTTATCAGTTCAAAATGGCAATAGGCATATGTGGTTGAGTAGATATTCTTCAGATAAAATCAGCACTTAAATTTAACTTATTCTCCAGATAAGTTCCTTAGAGAAATTATCATCCTTCCTGTGCAAAGAAGTGCACAGGTGCCTGGAATTAACTTACCCTTCGGAAACGTTCATTTTGTCACTGCTGTGACATGTGCTGAGCAGCAGGGGCCTTGTGGACATCTTTGCAGCCCATACCCCGAATATAGACTTCTCACCCTCCCAAAAGACCCGGAACTCTGCTAACTGAGGTGATGCTACAGATGGGATGCCCAGAACTGTGTGTGGAAAAATGCTCTTGACAGTTTGGCCTGCGTGTGGGCCCAGGACCGCCCCAGGGCACAGGGCTCCTGCACACACTCTGGTGTTACCTCCATGAAAGGAGCGGTTCTCTCCTGATCTCAGTGTTAACAGCTGGTGACTATTCCTAGGGTCAGCAGCGTTAACTTTTTAAAATCATAAACACACACTTAACAGATGGAGTTATCTGTATTCAAGTTTATTCACCTGTTGTTTATACAATAAACCACAACTAAAGAATAGATTTTTCTATATTTCCTTTCAAATTCATTTCTATAGGAAATAGTTTTCAAGCAGTGTGTGGTTACCAATCTCATTTTTAGGGTGAACTATGCCAGCCCGAAGGCTTTTCAGTCTCTTTAGAGAGATAACAAACATGATTGGGAGCTCACTCCTGAAAGTTCCCTCAGCTTCTAGAACAGCGATTCTCAACCTGTGGGTCGTGACCCACAGGAACTGTATTAAAAGGCCTCAGCATTAGGAAGGTTGAGAGCCACTGTTCTAGAAGGACTTTTCATCTGTACACAGCACTCAGCTTCCTGCCTACAAGCCCCACTCTCTCCTTCCAACTTACCTCTCGTGACAGAGCATCTTTTCACAAATCACTGTATTTGGATGATTCCCCCAAGGCTGCTCTCCCCAGAAGCCCCCCATTCCCCCACAGGGCCACTCCATCTGTTGATGCCCAAGGCCAGCCGCTCTGGCCCACCTGTGCCCACTGGGCTGGACACTGTGAAGTGACCTGAGAAGCGTTTCCCTGCTTGTTACAGGTGGTGTTACTCATCTTCACCTCACAGTTAGCAGAGTTCTTGGCACCTGACTCCTGCTCATACATGTTTGTTCCCAGAATGAACAATCTGGTAAGTCCCTGGCACCCACTATGTGGATAAAAATGAAAAAACCAAAAAAAACCCAAACAAACAAACAAACAAAAAACCTAATAGTCTTAGGGCCCATTTTGTACAGGCAAATTCTTTAGGCTTTGTAAACCACAGAGCACCTATAACATATAAGTGAAGGTTTGTTTCTTTGAGACAGAGTCTCACTCTGGGGCCCCTGGTAGAATGCTATGGTGTCCTCATAGCTCACAGCAACCTCAAACTCCTGGGCTTAAGTGACCCTCCTGCCTCAGCCTCCAGAGTAGCTGGGACTACATGTGCCTGCCACAATGCTCAGCTATTTTTCTATTTTTAGCAGAGACAGGGGTCTCATTCTTGCTCAGGCTGGTCTCGAAGTCCCGAGCTCAAGGGATCCTCCTGCCTTGGCCTCCCAGCATGCTAGGATTACAGGTATGAGCCACCACACCCCAATTTAAAGTGAAGTTTTGTTACCTGCTGTTTTTGTTTTGTTCTGCATTGCAGATGTATGTACATTAAAGACAAGGCTGTGGTGCGTGTGTGTTCCACATGGTGGGGCAGGCTTCACTGCCGCTGAAAACTCCCAGACTTTGATCTCATTTTTCTGCCTCTTTTCCATCTCCCCAATTTTTTGTGCCCTCGCCCTGTCTACTTACTGCAACCACACATATGAACACACAGATAGGGACACAACATCCCTCTCTAAAGGCGCTGTGATGAGACGTGGAGATGAAACATGGAATTTGGGGACAGGATCTCCCCTCACTTCCCAGGGACTAGCCTCTCCAACTCAGAGGGGTATTTGCCATTTTAATTGCCTGGTCAATGAGTCTCTTTGGTTCCCTTGATCTTTCAGGGCAGTTCTGTGGGTCTGAGTGTGGGACATTAAAGGCAGCAACGTTGGAGGTAGAGACTAAGCTGGATAAACATGAGGGGCCCTCTGGGTTCCCGGCATGTGGAGACCCTCTGGTGGAGAGCGAGCTGGTGCTGGGATGCCTGCTGCTGCAGGCAGGGCTCAGTAATGACCCCACTTGTGAAATCAGTCCTGTGGGGCTGGCACAGAGTCATAAACCAGGCAATTAAATTCTTGAAGGAAAATATAATTGTGTAAACTTCAAATGTTGAGTTGAACTATTCACAGTAAGTTGCTCTGTTAACTGACAGCAGGGCCTGTGTCCACCCCTTCCTGTAACAGCTAATGGCAGCTTTGGGCTTGGGTGTCAGGTGCCAGGAGAAGGTTTAATGTCACACTTGGCAAAACTGAAGTGGGAGAGATGGTACAGCTGGCATTTGTACATAGAGCGGGTGAGGGAGCAGATTGGATCTCAGGGATACTGAGACCAGGTGAGTGCACTCTGCACAAGAACTACATGCTTCTTTGTGGGCCAAAGGGTGGAGCATTATAGGGTGAACTGTCTCCCCAAATTTCACAGGTTGCCGTCTGAACCCCCAGAACCTCACAATGGTGCCAGATGAAGAAAGAGCCTTTACAGGAGAAATTCAGGTAAAACAAAGTCAAGTGGTGGCCCCAGCCCAGCAGGACTGTATGTTTACAAGGGGAGGGGACAGGTCATGGCCTGAGCTGCCCCAGGGATAGCAGTATGGCCTCTACATCCTCAGCAGGGAGGCTCAGAGGAGACCAGTCCTGCTGGCGCCTTGTTCTCAGACACTGTGGTTCCAGTGACCCAGTCTGGTATTTTGTGGTGGCTGCTTTAACCCTAACAAGGACCTGAGGTGCTATTTTCTGAGTCTCCTTATGTTCTAACTCAGTAAACTTTGTAGGCCATGGGCAATTTGGAAAAGGAAAAGTTTTGAGAGGCCTGAAGCTTATACAATTTTAGAGCACTCTCCTCAAGAGAAACAAAACAGGTAAGAAAGCGAATATTTATAGAATAAGGAAAGAATTTGCAACACACTTTAAAATTGTAAAGAGCTGACAAATAAAAACACACCCAAGCACCTGAGCATGTTCAGTGGTTCTCAAGCTTCCTAATGCCGCAACCTTTATTTAATAAAGTTCCTGTGGTTGAGAACTCAACCCCAGGTTGAGAACCGCTGGTAGCTGGACCTCCCTCTGCGGCTATGTGGGCTGGGCCTGACCTGGGCCTGGCCAGCCGAGCCAAGTCGTGGACAGAGCGAGTCCAGGTTCCCTCCGGCCAGCCCTTCTGTCTTCTCAGCCTCTGTCTCCCGCAGATCTGTGGTCAGGGTTTCCTTCTCGGGAGCCTCCACCGGGCCCTTGCTTGGTGGTTGCAGTGTAGCCAGATAATCTTTTCACACAAACACGTGCCTTCTGGAAGAATCCTCACACACACCCTGCGCTCGCGGGGCCATCACGGTCACAGCCCTTCCCAGCAGCGTTCTGCAGGTTCCTGGAACCGGCGTCCGGGCCTTGTCATCTTCGGGTGCGTGAAGAGGCTGCTCGGTGCCCCTGGTGCAAAGAGCTCCTCTGATTTGCACGGAAAATCTGAAAATTCTGGAAAATTTTTAGTCTCAGCATCCACTGGGTGTCACGTTAGGTGACCAGGGCTGAGGTCACGGGCGTGACCCTTTCTCCGTTTCCACAGGCAAAGCTCCCTTTTGCCTCATTTCTCGGAAGACAAAAACTCATAAAACTGCACCAGAGAAATAGGATTTTTTTTCACACTTCGCAAAGCTGTCAAAGAGCCTGGAATCGCCAGTTTTGCTTTTAATGTGCAAAACCTTCCACACGGCTCCAGGCACGGCCGGCTGGGCCCTGCCCCATTCCCACCTCCCCGCAGAGCGGAGGCCTAGCAAGCAACCGGGGCTCGCGGCGTGTCAGGGTGTGCGTCAGGGTGTGCGTCCCTCCCACGTCACCACGTCACGGCGTGGGCGTCTTGGGGTCCGTGGGCCACTCGCGTCTCCTCTGACCTCGCTCCCTGGCTCCGCTCCACAACTCTGGGGACGTCAACTGCTTCCTGCTGCCTTTGTTTTTTATTTTCCACACCCCACTCTCAGCATCCTTCTATCTGACCGTGTAACCCCCCTTCTGTTTCCTGCACTTTGACTCTCAGAGTTGGGCCCTGAGCAGGCCGGGCTTACGCAAAAAAAGCAGATTCTCCACTGTCAGGACATTACATGACTCGGAATCTGCCCTTGAGGGCGCCGCACCGAGACCTCGCGAGACCTCACAAAACGCCCGCTCCTCGCGAGACGTCGGGCCCTCGCAGGACCAGGACACGTGGTAAGTGACGCTCCCGGCCCGGGGCGGCCCCTAGCCCCAGCCAGAACCCAGCTGGATGCCCTGGGTGGTACTCAGGCCCCCTCTGAGCAGCTGCACAGCGTGACACGACTCCCCTGCTCGCTGTTCCCCCACGCTCAAGCCCTTTATGATTAAAACTTCCGGAGACAGCGCCTCCAGGTTACTCAGCTGTTGAGGGATAGAGCCTAGATCTGAGCTCTGAGCTTCCTTCTCTGTCCGCTGCCATCCCTGCACTGATGCTCATGGGCAGAGGATGTGCGGTTAAACCTCAGAGAAGCTGGGGGTCTGGTCTGTGGCTCCACCCATGCATGGGGAAGGCAGGACACGGATGATGCTCTGGAGAAAACCGAGGCCTTAACAGCCACCGCCCTGGTGAGCGCCCTGCTGCATCCAGCCCAGGAGCGGCCAGGAGCGCGTGGCGGAGCCTCTGAGCCCCCATCCCTACAAAGGAGCTGACCAAGTCCACCTGGTTGGCGGCTGGGGAGGGTGAGTGGGGATTGTGCGCGAAAGCTTTCGTTCAGTGCCCGATAAAGGTAAAAATGTTACTTACATTCTTGTTAGTGTTATTTCCTACCTAACCAGATTGTTGGAAGAGAGAAAGGTATGAGCACTAAAGAAACATAGTTATTTTTTATTATTTTTATTATTTTTTATTTTTAATTAGTTTGTGCATAATAGTTGTATATCTTTACAGGGTACATGTGATTTTTGATACAGGTGTACAATGTGAATTATTCAAATCAGAGTAATTGGGGGTAGGGCCATCACCCAGGCGTTCATTTCCGTGTCAGGAACACTCTGATTCCACTGTCAGGTGCTTTAAAGTATACCCCGACTTCCGCTGGCTATAGTCACTTCTCTGGGCTATCAAATACTGTCCACCAGTCTAATTGCCTGACTCTGTCTTCATTAGTAAGGCCTCACACCCAGAGCATGGCTGTACTGTCACCACCTGACAGGTGGTGGGAGGCCAGGAGGCCAGAAGCTGAGCAGGTGGGAAGCATGGAAGGGTGGTGGAAGGGTGGCCAGTCCCTCATGGGAGTGTCCTGAAAGCTGATCTGTGAACACCAAGACCACCATGGTTTGGTCACTGACTGTCACTTGTTCAACATCCACTGAAACACTGCACAAGGTGTGGGAAGGAGGAGCTGTTTCATAGAGGTGAAAGGGCTTACCTATGCTATTTCAGGAGAGATACAATCAAAAAAATCAGGGAGCTATCAACTGTGCTCTGCTCTAATCACAGTAGGCATCTGTGGACTGTGCTGGGTGAGCTGTGTCTTCTTACCCACGGAGCCTTGTCACAGGCTGTATGGTGCCCTCAGCCATCCCATCATGTGCTGCTGGGCCCTGTGTGCAGACTGTCCACAGATCCTGTTCATTTGATTTTCTGGTTTTGGGGAAATTTCACTAAAAATCAAATTCAAGTTTTGTAGATGGAATGTAAGAAGTGGCTTTGGGTTACAAGTCTTCATAGAAATACAACCTCTTTATTACAGAGTCCTTTTACTTCCTAAGTCTTTGGGAAAAATACATTTTTTTAAGACTAGAGTATTTTGAGTTTTGAATTCCTTTTTTCAAGGAAAGGATGGAATATAAAAAGTACTGTGTAATCTCCAGAGAGATGAGGCAGGAAATGCCAGCTTGAAGCTTACAAAAATGGTAATGACCAAATTTCCCAAGAAAGTAATATTGCAGCACTTTATGGTCATCAGCACATTTTACACATGAGTAAACAGTGATAAAATGAGGTGATGTATAGGCAGGTTTGTGACCAGCTGTGCCTTTTATAATTATACAGATGCCCTAACTCTTGATAGAGCAGGCATTAATTTTTACAGTGTAGGACAATTACCACATTTGTTCCCTTGACTCCTTGCAAGAAACAAACCTGAATCAACTAAAAGACTAAGGTGGGACAGCACCAAGCATGTCAGGTTTCCATGATCACTCACCATGATGCGTTTTTTAGCCATAGAACCAGTCGCTGACCTCCAGGGTGTCTGCACAGGGCTAAGTGCAACTTCATCCTGCTGTTCCCACACACCCGTCTTGTCCTGTTCTTTGCCAGTCCTTTGAGCCGGTGTGAGTTGACCTTGCACATTCTCTGCTCAGGTGGGGCTGACACCTGGTTCTTCCTCTGCCTGACTTCAGGGCTGACACCACAGATTCTTCTCCCCCCTGAAGCTGACCGTTCCTGCCACAGTATCTTATTTTTGCTTCTTTTGTATGTTCCCACACACACGTGTGATATGATGTGGTGTTTGCCGTAGCTACCTAAAGTAGGCCGCTACATTTAGTTCAAAACCCTGGCATTTATGATAAATATAATTAGCAAGAGTGTTAATACTTCAGGACATCTGAATACTTCTACCCTACTTCAGGACATCTAGGAATCCTCCACATCCAGTATCATGTATATGTGTGAGTGTCTGGGTTTATGCGTTGGGGGAATATAATTACCATCTCACAGATAAGACTTCTCTTCAATTGTTTGGTATATTTTTATGTTCTGTTACACATTACTGGAAAAGGTTTCAAAGAATCTCTTTCTATTGTGTACTAAGAGATATTTACTACTACAGCTGTTTTAATGAATAAAAATCTGAGTTTCAATTTCTACATAGTTGTGCTAAAAAATAGAAAAATCACTAGCACCGTATTAGCAGTCCCTTGAAATGTTTTTTACAATGTTAAATTCTCTGCCAAATATTTATTCATAAAGGATATGAAGATCAGTTTAAACTTGAATGAAGTGAGCACAGTTAGAATTTATAAGAAGCTTTACAGTATTGTTTACTAAATCTTATACATCACCACAGAGATAAACTCGGATTAAATAAGTGCAACAGAATTAATAAGCAGCTTTGAAACATGTGTTTTCATACACAGACTGTGAACAATTTCAAAAGTTCTACTTGGGCTACATTCGCCAATGCCATTATTTACCCTCCAAAGGAGCTCTCCCCACCCTACCCTTTTGGGTGAGAAAAGCATTGATGTCTTATGCCTGTGAAAACCCTGCTATGCTGCAGACTGTCCGGCTGTGAAATCCGAGTCTGTCAGTCCTCACAGCCACGTGCACCTGGCACTGTTGTTAACGTGAAGAGGCTGAGACCCCAGCCACTGAGCAGCCCCATCAAGTCACAGTCTTCACAGTGAGGGAAGAACGGACCTTGCCTCCTGTTCAGGGAGGTCCTCCGTACCAGAGATCAGGATTTCTCCATGAGCATGGGCTTCCAAGAGGCTCTGGGAAAATAAATGGACAGACCAAATTGAGTACCTCTATCTAATCTCACTCCTTCCCTCAACTCCAATAAAAGCAAATGTAAAGGGATTTATTTTAACAATAAATTTAGAAAGAGCCGACAATGGGAGATGAGACAGCAGCAATGGGTTAGGAAGCCAGAAAGTGGACTGAGGACCAGGGGCCGAGCAGCTGACCAGGCAAGGCCAAGCTGGGTCAGCAGCAGAAGCCCAGTTATAGCCATAGACACCCTGGGACTGGCCAAGCCTTCAGAGATTGGTGGCACCAGAGACCAGGGACCTCTGGATTAGGAGTGAGAAAGGAATGCTTAGAATCTGTTTTTCTAGTTTTTGTTTTTGAGACACAGTCTCAGTCACTCTGGTAGAGTACTATGGTGTCATCATAATTCACAGAAACTTCAAACTCCAGGCCTCAAAGCAATACTCTTGCCTCAGTCTCCCAAGTAGGTGGGACTATAGGCTCCCACAACAACCCCTGAATACTTTTTCTATTTTAGTAGAGATGAGGTCTCACTCTTGTTCAGTCTTGTCTCAAACTCCTGAGCTCAGGAAATCCATTCACCTCAGTCTCCCAGAGTTCCACGATTACAGGCATGCACCACACTGTAGTCATCGTCACTAACCACAAGGACAGATGGGGCAATGACAAAACAAGACTGAGGACAAGTGACCCCTAAATAATCTTTTGAAAATGGAACTCCTTTTGGCAAATTTTGCTCTGGCACAGAGAAGGGTTGAGGGTGGCTCTGGGGCTCTAAGCTCCTGACAGTTTCCACAAGGAGGAGGGAGGCTCCCCAGGTCCCGGCCTCTTCTCATGGGTCACATCTGTGGTCCACGTGAGGACCTGCCTGTGCTCCTGGGCTGACACTGCCCAGACGTGGGAATGAGGAGGTGCCCTGGGCTTGAGGCCTGTGTGGAGCACAGGTGTGTGTGGTAGAGTTGTTCCAGAACATCACCTTTAGTGTCAGTCAGACCTGAATTCCAGGACCTCATCTGTGGTTTAACATGTGCGTGACACTCTGAGCCTCAGCTTCCTCATCTTCGTTCAAATAACCACAGGATGGCAACACCTTTGACAGACAGCTGTTAGTGTGAAACGCGCTATCCTGCCCTTCCTCACCACTAACAGATGTCCCGTGTTGTTCAGGGTGCCCATGTGTCTGGTTAAACCTCTTTTCAGGTGCCCTCATGAGGTGGGGTGGCCACATGACTTACAGGAAAAACGTGAGCAGAAGTCTGCCAGTGCGTTTGGGGACCTCAGGCTCTCCTGCTACTGACACCCCCTTCTTATCTGGAACCTCAGTGTGAGGCTGAAGGTGAAGCAGCCACATCGTCACCATGAGGAGGAAGCTGCATCTAAGGACGGGAGAGTGAAAATAAGACGCAGTCACTACTGACCATCACAGCACCTGCTCCAGCCCAGGATGGCTTATCACCAGACCACTTGTAACACAAGAAAAATAAATCCCCTGGTGGCCAGGCTGTTCTTTCTTTTCTTTTTTCTTTTTTATTGTTACATGCTGCCAAATGCTATCCTTAACTCATATCTACAAAGCTGACAAGAATTGTTATCTTATCAGGGAAAAATAACTGCTCAGCCCCCAGATAAGCTGACAGCATCCCTGTGTTATATATTCCTCTGGTGTAGAGTTTGCAACAAAATACATCACTGGGAAGTGTTTTCTTTTGGAACAGGAAGACTGTACACTGTATCTTTCTTCAGCATGGGCACGAATATGGGCACAAATATCTATCATGCTTGCTAGTAGTTTCAAAAGACTTTTCTGTTAACACTTTATTTCTGGCATAGTCAGGATACAGCCATGATAATTTTTCAATCCTTTGCACTCTTTTAAAGACAATTAAAGGAGGAGGTTACCCTTGCCTGCCTTTGTTCCAAAGCCAATTTGTTTAGTTGAAATAATAATATAAATAAATAGCAGGGTAGTGCCTGTGGCTCAGTGAGTAGGGCCCTGGCCCTATATACAGAGGGTGGCGGGTTCAAACCCAGCCCCGGACAAACTGTAACAACAACAACAAAAATTAGCCGGGCGTTGTGGCGGGCACCTGTAGTCCCAGCTGCTCTGGAGGCTGAAGCAGAAGAATCGCGTAAGCCCAAGAGCTGGAGGTTGCTGTGAGTCCTGTGACGTCATGGCACTCTACCAGGGCGGTAAAGTGAGACTCTGTCTCTACAAAAAATAAATAAATAAATAGCATTTACCATCCTGATCATCCTGATACCATACTGAATTTATGTAATTCAATGTAGTTAATCCTCACACAAATTACTGAGACACTGTTATTAGAAAAAGAAACATATAACAGAATCAATGCCCTGTAATGAATATTTTACCAAAATAAAATGATTAGGCAACATTTACGTGAATGAGAGTCTGACTCCAGGCCTGCCTAGGATTACACATGTGCCCTACTGTTAACTGCTGTCTCTGGCAACCTTGGAGTCACAACTGGTCAACAAGACTCAGAAACTAAGCTTAGTTGCTGTATGTGCTGGGGTGTGTGGGTCTGTGTGTGACGTCTCTCTTGGAGAGAGAGAGACAGAAATGAGGATGGATGGTTAGAATTTTGTTGTTATTTTGGGGGGAAGTAGAGGATTTCAAATAATAGAAAATTTCCTTTTAAATGTTACTAAAATGCAAAATGGATATATCATTTGTGAACATTTAGTTCAAGGTCTGAGACTTAAAATTTTTTAAATTTTGAACAAATGAAGGCTGGGTCTTCAAAACTGGAAAGAAATTCTAATAAACTTATCATCTGATACTGTAAATTTCTATGCTATAAATTTCTTCATTTAGGGAAGAAAGACTCACATAATGTCCAAGATTAGACTTTATACAGAAAGAATGTTACAAACAATAATTTTCTGTTTAAAAATAATAAATCCTTAAATGAGGAGGAGTTATAAGATAGTAAGTCTCAAGTTTCTAAAGTGTCTGATGTAACATGAACAGTTTTTTTTATAGTTAGGTTACATATAAGACAACTCTTGTATAGAATAAAACTTGACTAAGAAGCGTAAGCAGAAGTTTAATAAAAAAAGCTGTATTGTACAGCACAGTTGAAAACCTGACTATATTTTATCTTGTTTTCAAAAATAAAAATAAATGTGGATTGACTTAACTAATATATTGAGTGCTATAGAAATAATTCTTGAATCTTAGCTTTTGCTCTCTCTTTGAGTTATTTTGGACTATTATGTCATTTCTGGCTGAAGATTTCTGAAACCCTATGTATACAGGATTAGTCCCAGACAGTAGCAAACACAGTCTAGCAGCAAGAGATGGAGTTGGAAACAGAGGGCTGAGTGCTGGCTTCTAGGTGCCAGGTGCTGAGTGCTGGGTTCTGGGTGCCGAATGCTGGGTTCTGGGTGCTTGGTGCTGAGTTCTGGGTTCTGGGTGCCAGGTGCTGAGTGCTGGGTGCTGGGTGCTGGCTTCTGGGTGCTTGCTGGCCATGATCAACACTGATGAGTCACAAGGACATGTGAGAGCTGAGCTGGTGAAGGGGAGCATGCAGGCATTACAAGTAGTTTCCAGAGCAATCCAAGTGTTTTTTAATAGGTTGAAAACACACACACCCTGTGTCTGCTCTTGTCACTTGGTGTCTCAAATATTCAGTCTTAGCTAACACATTGTAGAGTTGTTGGTGCATTTAATTCTCTGAAATTTACTGATACAGTTTATGATGAAAAAGTAATTGATGATGTTCCAGACCCAATCCTAATTAGAAGAGCAGAATGAACTAGAAATGATTATAAAAAGCATGTGTGTTAACCTCCTGCCAACCCCAGGGTCAGTGGGAGGTGCTGGCAGCACCGAGAGACTCAGGCGCCGGCGAGGCTCTGCCCAGCCTGCCCGTGTCTGCACTGGCCACCAGGTCCACTAGAACAGTGAGGAGCTGTGACCAGAGGCCAGAGAACAACTATTATGTGTGTCTGAAGTTATTTAGTCCTAGAACTAAAGAGCCACAAGTAAAAATTCTTAAAAATAAGGAAGACAGTTCAGGAAAGTGGTAAAACACAAGATAAACGCCCAAAATAACTTCCTCTGTGTGAGCAGCACCAATTAGAAAGTTTCATTCTCAACAGTAACCTAAACATAAAATAATTAGGAGGAAAGTATAACTTATTAAATAAACTACAAAAGTAATCTGAAAGATAGAAAAAGCTGTCACGTTTCTGAATAAGGAGACTAAATATCAAACTATGCTAATGTTTACCAAGTAAAATTTAAAACATATTTTAGCTTAACTAAAACGGTAGTAATGTTGAACTAGGTAATAAAAATAGACGTGAGAATGGCTGATGAGACACTGAATTCAGACTTGCTCTACCACACAGTAAAACACTAGATATTAACAGAACAGGGTGGTTACCACCACATGGCATTTGTAAAGAACTATCATAACAATGGCAAAAATTGATAGCTTGAATTAAGGTGACTACATTTAAAATAGAGTCAAGTAATTATAGAAGAATGTGTTATATAATAAAGAAAATGTCCCAAACTGGTGGGAAGGCTTTCTCCAACAAATAAGGTTGAGAATAGTAATAAACATCAGAGAAAAGATCCTTGGGGAAGACACACACAGTGAATAAGTGTGAAAAGATGCCAAGACTTGCTGGTAATTCAGTTAATATTAATTAAAACTCCCTACATTGGGCAGCACCTGTGGCTCAGTGGGTAGGGCGTCGGTCCCATATACTGAGGGTGGCGGGTTCGAAGCTGGCCCCAGCCAGCTAAAACAGCAATGAGAATTACAACAAAAAATAGCTGGGCGCCAAGGTGGGTGCTTGTAGTCCCAGCTACTCAGGAGGCTGAGGCAAGAGAATTGCTTAAGCCCAAGATTTGGAGGTGGTTGTGAGCTGTGACGCCATGGCTGTCTACCGAGGGTGACAAAGTGAGACTCTGTCTCTAAAAAAAAAACCTCACTACATTGGCAAAAATTAGCAGTCAGATATTGAATGTTGGAGAAAATGTGGACCAAGGAGAAATATTAGTCTCGCGGGTGTACTCTGGTATAGTCACATGGAAATTTGCGTTAGCTTCTCAACGTGGAGGCTCACCTTTCCTACCACTTAGCCCTTACAGCCCTAGGTAGACACTCCACAGAAATGCTTGTACACGCAGGAGGCTTATATGGAAATATTCTGAGCAGCATTGTACATGTTATTAGAAAGAAGCAAAGAATTATTACTTACAATAGGATAGAAAACCAATTGTGGTATAGTCACACAATTAAACAGTATACACTAAGTCAGCTGTTCTCAACCTGTGGGTTGTGACCCCTTTGGACTGTATTAATGGATCACAGTATTAGGAAGCTTGAGAACCACTGTACTAAGTGAAAATAAATTGGAAAAATCATAAATGAATACTAGTAACAAACTGTTGACAAAAAAATCAAGTTATAGACCACCACATACAGTATAATAATATTCTTATAAAACTCCCAAACCAGCAAAAGTAAATAATATATTGTTTAGGACATGGTATGTTTGACGTGTTTTTTAAGCACATTCATGATAAATCCATCATTGAGAATGAAGTAGGACTTCTCATCCATGACATTGTTAGAGCAGGTGACCCTGTGTTGGGGGGACTGTCCTACCCAGCAGGTGACCCTGTGTTGTGGGGACTGTCCTACCCAGCAGGAGACCCTGTGTTGGGGGACTGTTCTACACAGCAGGTGACCCTGTGTTGGGGGGACTGCCAGATGCCATCAGCAACGCCACCCCCAGTTGTGACCACCAAAACCTTATACAAATGAGATTGTGTGCCATTCTTGATTATCATGGCAGAGAATTACATGAGTAGAATAATCCCAAAGTCATGGAAAAGCTTACTCTTTATTTTGTTGTTTATTATACATTTCATTTTAAAAAGCAGTTTTGGGCTGGGTGTGGTGGCTCATGCCTGTAATCCTACCACCTTGGGAGGCTGAGGAGGGTGGATTTCCTGGGCTCATGAGTTTGAGACCAGCCTGAGCAAAAGTAAGACCCCATCTCTACTAAAAATAGAAAAACTGAGGCAGGAAGATCACTTGAGCCCAAGACTTGGAGGTTGCTGTGAGCTGTGTAGCTATGGCACTCTACCCAGGATGACAGCTTGAAACTCTGTCTGGAAAAAAAAAAAAAAAATGAAAAGCAGTGTTTGGTCTAGCATGGTTGTGTTCTTCTCTGGATTGTTCTGTGTGTCACAGTGCTCATTAATCCAGTGTGTTTTCAGCTTCATTTTTATAATGGATAATATAAAAGTATTAGAAATTATGTAAGAATTTGCTATATTTGCAACTGCTGGCCGGGATAGTCCCAGGCCTGGGTTAAGGGTAAGCTCTGCGGTTGTTTAACCTTCTGTCCACCAGTGGCTGACACACAGCATGCCTTGTTCTTTGTATTTCTGATTTCTGTAAACACTTTGATCAAAATCCAATGATATAAAAAACAAAATGATAGGATCTAGGGTGGTGCTCACTGAATGAGTTCAAGCAGTTGTTTAAAGCATTGTCATAGTCAAGAAAGTGGTCCCTTCCCTCCAAACCAGATCCAGTTCTGGATGTTGAAGGAGAGGAAATTCAATATTATTTTATTTATTTCTGGTGAGAACATGCAGTGAGCCTAGCTCATAAATCTTCCATGTGAACTCTTGGGGCCTGCAGAGCCATCTCACCCAACCCATACTGGAATCTGTTTCTCCATCACAAAGGAGCAGAAACTTACCTTTCTCTGTTCATAGGATTGTAGCTAGGTATTTTTATGACATAACCATATGCCACCTGTCGCTACCTAACCTTCATTGTACAAGGAGAGAATATAAAAGGCCCTGGATTTGATCTAAACTCATATAATCTAGAGGAAACCACCTTACCTCGCTGAAATGTACTTTCCTGGCCCATAATCAGAGTAACTAGAACAGGCCTGCCCCTCGTACTTCACAGCGTGGTTGAGAGAATTGCTTAAGGTCATGACTGGAAAGTGTGTTGGAATCACGCACATGTGTCCCTGTGCCTGGGTCTATAGCTCTACAGAGATGCAGTGTGTAGTAACCAGACTGATGGGCTCAGATCATCGCCAGGATATTTCTATCTGAGTATGATTCTCATGAGGGTCACAAAGAGGAAGGGAAACAATTTGTGGATTGTTTTGTGAGGGTCTCGCCCAGTGCCATCCGTGGCCCCACTCTCCATTCCAGGCAGTGGAGCATCCTGGCCACCACTCCCCTGTTTCAATGAATCAAGATGCCAGACCTCAGCCACGCAGAGCTCAAAAACTTCAGACAGATTTGTTTAACTCAGTGGTTCTCGACCAGGGCTGGTTTTCTCCTCTCCCAGAGATACGTGGTCAGTCTGGAGGTGTTGAGCATTGTCACAGCTTGGGTGGGGGCAAAAATGCCCTTTGCTGAGTAGAATTCAGGAGGCCACAGTGTGCAGGACAGCCCTGGTTCCCAACCCCAGTGTGGATAGTGCCAAACTCAAGAGAACTTGATATAACTCAACGCTGGCTGATTAAAAGATGGCCCAGCCCTGTACGTCCACAGTCTGGCCAGTCTGATGGGACTGAAATGGCTTTGCTGGCTTTGGTTCACTCATGCCATCTTATCACAGGGCTTTAATAGGGTTAGTGTCCCAATGTCTTTATTTACCCTCTCCTGGCTTTCAGGGAATTGAATCAGTGTAACATTTTGATACTGAATTCAGCTGTAGTCAAGTGGAAATCTTCTTGGTCTAAAACATGTTCTAATTTTCTCTACATTGAGTCTCTGCAATTGGTTCCTCAGCTGGGTGGAAAAGCTCCTCCTTGGGGCTGAACTATTCTATTTAATCATGAAGATACTCAACCAGACAGGTCCTGGACTATATTATAAAGAATTCTCATCAGGTAGAGGGCAGGAAGACAAAGCAGAGGGTGAGAGATGTCGGGAGATTTTCCTGGTGAATAAGGAAGTGGTTGCTAAGCTGGACTGTCCAGAGGCTACAGCCTCGTGTCGATGTGACGCCGTAGACAAGAGCCCTGGTGGACTATCACATCAGTATGTTTGGATAGAAATGTCCACCGATAATCATCAGAATACAGTATAGACAAGGCAATTAAATGGGTCAAGTTATGCAGCCAGTAAGAGTCCTCATTTTCTCCGTCTCACCTTCGTGTTACTGTTTTCATTAGGCTGGTGACACAGTGCCTCAGGTGACCCACCGAGGAGGTCACTGTGTATTTTAATATAGCTTTCTTACATTTCACAAGGATTTAGGAAACAATTTTGAAGAAATACATTCAAAGAGAAATTATTACTGATTGTCATAAGACAATAACATGCTTAAGTTTTTTCTCTTATACCTCCCTGAGGTTGGCAATGTGACCGGTGTTCTCGATGGTGTGGGAAACCCACAAGGCAGCGGCATCGCGTGTGTAATTTTTCCCTGTGTGCCTAGAGAAAGGTGAAGTTTTCTTGTACAGTTGAAGAATCTAAAGACCAAACCTGAATGGGAACGGTGTCTGGAACAAACGAGTTGAAATGTTCTCTGCCCCTCAGCCTGGCTTTCTTCCCTGTCGTTATAAGGTTTGAAATTAGGTTGTCATAATAGTGTGACTTGCATTTATTATTAATCAATTATTTAAAAAAGAAAAATGAAAGGAATTTTACTGAACATTAGAACAGTCGTGGTGCAGTTTCTGTGTTTTGCTGTTGGCTGAAGTTCTTTACGCTGACTTTTTTTGTTGCCAGCAACTGAAATACCTACTATTACTTTCTGGCTCTCAAAGAATCACACAGCATTGGCTACATATGTTTACCATTATCCACAGAGCTGCCAGGCCCTTTATTCCAGTTAGAGGCATGCGTGGAGATAGGCCAGAACATGGGGGAACACAGTTCCGGTAGTGAAATTAGCAACTGGACAACATTCCCAAGGAAGTGGCTTCATTCAGTTCTGGCAGAAATCCCATTGCTGCTGGTCTTTAAAAAACAAAAATGAAATATAAAGGGTAAAATATATTTTTGAAACTAAGAAGAGTGAGTACATATAAATTGCAGCCTATCAACAAATAATTCTTATCTTTCTTTTCATTTATGCCATGATTTGGGTGATTGGGTAACTTCTGATTTTGAAATGGCAAAATGCCTTTCTGAAACTGGATTATGATGAAGGTTTCACAAGTAAGACTGCAACCTTTGACATTTGAAGAGAATTTTAGGAGTTTATCTCATTATCATGGCCACAGGATTTGAGAGCCAACAATATGTTTGTATTAAATTCTAGCTATTGTTTTTATTTGCCCTAAATTTTGTCAATTTACCAAACCAAATATAGTGAATTAGAAAAAAAAAATAAGTTACTCAGTGTACTCTGTAAAATTTTTTTTGGATAACTTAAAAGTATGAATAATCACTGGGGTACACATCACTGACTTATGGCATTTCTTTTCCCAGCCAGAATAAAGTATAATTAACTAATCAATTGCATATATCCGTGATGTACAATGCAATGTTTTTTTTTTTCTTTTTTTTTTATTGGATCATAACTGTGTATATTACTGCATTTATTGCAAGCATACAATGCAATGTTTTGGTACTTGTGTATGCTGTGAAGTTACTGAATCATGCTAACCGACATACCCATTGGCTCACACATTTCTGTTCTGGTGAGAACTCCTAACAAATGCTTTCTAACCGTTTTTAAGGTCACTATTAACTATGGGCACCGCACTGTACACAGATTTCCTAAACCTGCTCCTTCTGTCTTGCTGAAATGTTGTGTTCTTTGACCAACATGTGCCTCTCAACCCCAGCCTCTGGTGACTACCATTCCACTTTCTGCATCTGTGAGTGTGATGTTTCTTAGATCCTCGTGAAAGTGAGAGGAAGTATTGGCTCATTTCACCTGGTGTAGCATCCTCCAGCTTCATCCGTGTTGTCACAGTGATGGGGATTGTCTTTAAGGCTGCATGGAACCCTACTGTGCAAGTCTGTTATCCTTTCACCTGCTGAGGGACACTCAGGTTGGGTCCATATCTATGCTCCATGAAAGGGCAGGTGCCTGTCAGACACGCTAACTCCCAGAATTGGGATTGCTGGATTGTGCTGTGTTCTGTTTTTAACTTTTGGGGGAATCTCCAGACTGTTTTCTATAATGGTAGCACTAATTCACATTCCCACCAACAGTGTGCAAAGCTTCTATCATCATTTTGATGTAGCTCACAATAGGTGTGAGGTTAAATCTCATTGTAGTTTTGCTTTGCATTTCCTTGATGGTTAGTAATATTGAGCACTGTTTCTTAAACATGTTGGCCACTTGTATGTCTTCTTTTGAGAAACATCTGTTCAGACCCTTTGCCCATGTTTTAATTGGGTTGTTTCCTTGCTGTTGAGTTGTGTGCATCCCTCATGCATTTTGAATTTTTAACCCCTTATCAGATGCACGGTTTGTAAACATCTTCCCCCCTTCTCTTCCCTTGGTTGATTCTCTTCTCTGCAGAACTTTTTAGTTTGATGCAACTCAATGTGTTTACTTTTGCTTCTGTTGCCTGTGATCGTGATGTCAAATCCAAAATAATCATTGCCCAGATCAATGTCAGGAAGCTTTTCTGCTGGAAAAGTTTTCTTCTGGAAGTTTTACAGTTTGGGGGCTTATGTTTAAGTCTTTGATCCACTTCTGAGCAGATCTGTGTATGTGGAATGAGATAAGAATCTAAGTTCATTCTTCTGTACATGGATATGAAATCTGCCCCCAGCATTATTGGCTGAAAAGACTGTGCTTTCCCCATTGTGTGTCCTTGGCATGAGATTTATGGTATTTCTTTAATGTTTAGTTAGGTTTCCAGGTAGTGTGGTTGCATTTGTAGAATATGGCTGAAACACCAACATATGAAGGAGGACGTTTTGACATCACAAAGCGTGGGGACCAGGCAAACCCCATAATTCTACAAATTGTTTAACCATAAAATTAAATGTATCTTGGCCTTTCAGAGTCAACTAATATTATGTGTTAATCACTTCTATATTCATTGTTCCCTTAATGCTTAATAATAATTGCCAAAGTAGATTTTATTGTCCCTTAAAAGGGAAGGAATCAAAAACACAGAGATTCACCCAAGAATGCCTTGCAGAGCTCAGGTGCAGACCCCGGTGTTGGACTCTGCACCTCCTTGTGGGATCACTAAACCCATTTCCTCTTCTTCCTGGACTTTGTTTCCCAGCCTTTTAGTTAGATGTGACTCAGTTCCACATACTGAAATGCAAACAGAAGTGATTTCTCCCACGGTGGGGGGGTAGGAGGGACTGGCCCACAAAACCCTACATTCAGAATTCCCCTTCATGTCACTTTGTGTTTTACTGGCTTAAGATAAATCCACACAAACACACTGACTGTGTTAAATACAGCAGAGGCAGAGGGAGGAAGAAGTGGGAATTACTGGCATCACTATTTAAAAAAGGCATCTGCCAGTCAGACAATGGTAGTGTTTTTGAATTTATGTTAGCAAAAAATAAACTTCTATTGCATTTGAATCACTATATATTTGGGAGTTGTTGTTACAGCAGCAAATTACCTGTATGTTGTCTATATATGATAACACAGTGCGTCTTTCTCCATCCTGAAAATACTGAGAGAAGTCTATATAAAGGGACCAATAGGTATATATACTGGGAAACTTAAAATAACTTTTAATTAATTAGGGATCTGGAGAGGAGAGGGTTTGACGAGGAGACAACTCATCAATTCTTTTAAAGAATTTCATTTGGAAATGACATATCTTATTTTCTGTTACTAAGAAATCTCTCAAAACCTGGTTCAGAGTCACACAGATATGAACCCTGTGGTGGATATTTTCAGGGGGATGTATAGTACTTTGCAACCAGATATGCTCAATGATTCCTTCTGAGGGGTTTTATTTGAAAAATGCACAAGTGAGAGAAAGAAAACAAAAAGACTCAACATTGCTCAATAGATCATTTGATTCAGAGCAAAGCAGAAAGTGTTAGTTGCAATTATGTAAAATTTTCAAACTCTTAGCAATACCAAACTTTACTTCTTTAAAGTCTCTGAAATGAAATTAAACTCCTTTAAAAATAAACCTTAATGTGATATGTATTTATGTTAGTTGTGTTTGTATAACAACACATCCCTAAAAACCTATATTTTTGTACATTTGTCTTTGCTCATATGAGAAAAAAATATTAAGGAAGTATTTGGGGTGATGCTGAAGCTTTGTAGGACTGCCATCAAGAAGTACCATCTGCACTCTGTCTGACGTCTGCAGCAGAGAGGGCACAGGCAGCTTCCCCCTTGTCCTAGTCCGGTTCAGTCAGCTCTAGTGCTGATATCAAAGGGTCCCATGTGGCAGGTGGGGTGACAGCATCTGGATGAGGATGCTTAAGGATCAGGGTGAGCAGTGTCAACATTCCCGAGGTGGCAAGGACACAGGGCAGGAAGGTCAGAAGCTCCGGAATCAGAAACATCCACCTCTCTTGCCTTTCAGCCATGGAGCTAAGTGAGACATTAGAAGTCTCTGCTTCTGAGTTGTGGTATATCTGCAGAAGGGGACAATCCCTTCTGCCTTGAATGGTTTTGTGGGAATCACCAATATCATACAGGAGGCCCTGGCAGAAACAGATTATTAGTGTAACTCGCTGTCGTCATAGGAGCACTGCCTGAGAGGATGGGGCTCAGTCTTCCAGGGACATATCTATGTTACGAGGCTGGAAGACATATACTCTAAGAAGCTGGTGTAAGCGCTAGTCCAAGTGGTGGAAAGTTGGTGCACAGACACGGGGAAAAGCATTCAAAGAATGAGGGCAGCTTTCCAGTGTGGGGTCAGCAGGCACCAGGCCCATGCTGCAGACTCACCTGGAAGACAGAACACCTGAATGCCGGCAGACGCAGCCAGGATCGAGCTGAGACTCAGGAGAGCTGCATCTCCAGACTGCAGGTGTGCAGCCCCTGTGTCCATGTGCATTTGAGGCAGCCTGGGACTGAAAATTATTATGGAAAGTGAGTTGTGCTTCTCAATTGCTTTTTCTTTTTATTTTAAAATTTTCTATCATTATTGAGATATAATTGAAAAATAAAATCACATGTATTTAAGGTGTGTAGCATGACAAGTTGATAGATGGATGTGTTGTGAAATGTTCACCACAATCATTCGTCACCTCACATATGAGCTCACGTGTATGGTGAGAACACTTAAGACCTATTCTTTTGCCAGGCACCTGTAATCCCAGCACTCTGGGAGGCCAAGGCTGGTGGATTGCCTGAGGTGACAGGTTCCAGACCAGCGTGAGCCAGAGCGAAACCTCATCTCTAAAAATAGACAGGCATTGCGGCAGGCGCCTGTAGTCCCAGCTACTTGGGATGCTGACGCAAGGGAATTGCTTGAGCCCAAGAGTTGGAGGTTGCTGTGAGCTATGATGCCATGGCCCTCTACCTAGGGTGATAAAGTGAGACTCTGTCTATAAAAAAAAAAAGAAAAAACCTTTTTTTTTAGCAAATTCCAAGTGTATAATATAGCATTATTAACTACCAGCACCATCTGCACATTAGACCCCCAGAATGTAATCATCCTATCACTAACCGTCGGCACCACTGGGTGACATTCCCACCATCCCCGCCACCTCCAGTAGCCACCGCTCTGCTGCTGCCTCACGAGTTCAGCCTCCTAGACTCTCATGGAAGGTCACACAGAATCTGCTTCTTTGCGTCCACTCAGCACAACATCCTCTGGGTCTGTGCCTGTTGTCTGAGACGGCAGGATGTCCTGCATGTTTATGGCTGAGTGATGTTCTGTGGTGTAACCACATCTCATGTCACAGTCTCACTCTTTGTCCATATTTTCTGTACTGAAAATTTATTATTATTATTATTATCTTAGCTCAACTTATTTTGTTTTTCCTTTTCAGTATGCTTTTAAAAACAATTCCAGACTAATATGAGGGTACAAATGCTTAGGTTACATTATTTGTGTTTCTAAGGCAAAGTTCAAGTTGTACTTCACCTTGGGGCGTGCTGAGCACCCTCACATTGTGCACATCAGGTGAGATCCCACCAAATTCCCTTCCCTCTCTCCCTTCCCCCTCTTTCTTCTCCCCTTTTTCTTTCTTATGGGCCTGTAGTTGTTTATATATTGGCTTCATATTAGTATTGAGTACATTGGATACCTGCTTTTCTATTGTTGCAATACTTTACTAAGAATAATGTGCTTCAACTCCATCCAGGTTAATACAAAAGATGTAAAGTCTCCATCTTTTTATGGCTGAATAGCGCTCCATGGCATACATATACCTTGAGTTCTCTGTAGATTCTGGTTATTAGTTATTAGTTTGTTAATCTATTCATGGGTTGATGGGCACTTGTGTTGATTCCATGTTTGGGCGATTGTGAATTGAGCTACAGTACACATTCAAGTGCAAATGTCCTTATGATAAAGTGATTTTTTTCCTTCTGAATAGACACCAAGTAATGGGATTGCAAGACCAAATCGAAGGCCTACATTTAGCTCTTTGAGGGCTCTTCATACTTCCTTTCATAAAGGCTGTGTTAGTTTGCTGTCCCACCAGCAGTGTGGAAGTGTTCCCTTCTCCAACATCCACACCAGCATCTGCAGCTTTGGGAGTTTGTGATGTGGACCATCCTTAGTGGTGTTAGGTGGTATCTCAGGGTGATTTTGATTTGCATTTCTCTAATGATTAGGGATAATGAGCATTTTTTAATGTGTTTGTTGGCCATTCATCTGTTTACTTCAGAGAAGTTCCTGTTCAAGTTTCTTGCCCACTTATAAATGGGGTTGTTCACTCTTTCCTTATTGATTAGTTTGAGTTCTCTGTAGATTCAGGTTATTAGTCCTTTGTCAGATTTATAGCATGTAAACATCTCCTCCCATTCCAAAGGCTGTCTGTGAAATACTAAATTGCGCTGTCAATATCATCTACTAAACCTTCGAATGCAAGTCCCACTCCCCTTCCCCTGTTTCCTTCCTCCTGTCCTTTCCTTCATTCTTTTATTCCTGTCTCTTCCTCTAACTGGAACTCAGTCTTGTGGGCCTCAGCGGTGTGAACCGATGCCACAGACACAAGGAGATGTGTGAGGGAGCTGCGGAGAGCGGCAGGGATAGAGAGGTACTGGGTCTCCCACGGGTGGGCGGTGGCGGTGCAGGCACGCAGCCCAGAGCACGGCGAGCCTGTCCAAGTAAGGAGTACCAGACCCCGTGATGTGGGCCCAGCCGTGGAAATTCCACACTGCTTTCCTACCGCTGCTGCTCGCCATGGGCTCTAAGAGCAGGACACAGGGACAGCCCCTGTACACAGCCCCTGTACACAAGCTCACTGGGCGGGAGGGCACAGGACAAGCATCTGGTTCGGGAAGAACCCGTGCTCCGAGCAGGCCCCTGAGGCTGGGCATGGGCGCGATTAGGGCTGCACCAAGTGACATCTGTCTGTGCTGACCTCTGGGCAATGTGGCGGCTCTTTCCATGGGGCGGATGCTGGAGAGGTGTTTATTGTGAGCTGACAGGGGTCTTGGTGGGTGGTGAGCTGCAAGTCGAAATCCGACTGTGCGTGGTGGCATTCTGTTTGCAGATGTCTCTCAGATGTTTGTGGGCGGGCATGTCTTTAAATAAAGAAATTCTAAATGTATGTTTCTTTTGTGGGGAAAAGGAAAACACTTGCACTAAAAGTTCGGTGCCTTCACAGCTCTGTGGGTGCTCTTGTTTCCTGGACTTAGCCACTGAATGCATTTTCTGAAGAGAAATATGCTCACATAAGAAAAAAAAACCTTATTAGTTTGAAATTAACAAGCTGATGGAGAACTTGAATATGGCAGCGGGGAGTGTGGAGAACTTCATGGGGCTCCAGCTGCTACTTTACGTAGCCTGATATCCTCCTGGGGCCACACCCCGCTCAGGGCCAGACTCTGACTTGGTGACCCCAAAGGTTCCCTGCAGTGGAACTGGGGGTCTTCACAATTCACAGTCTGGTCTCACCTCATTAATGACGATATTATTATACCATAGAAACTGCACATTCTGTTTAAGACGCTGATTTCATGAGAGAGAGAGCCCTTGAACAATATTCAACATGCAGTCCCCTCAGTTAAAATGTAAAATATTGATTTGTAAAAGAAAGAAGAAAACCAAACCACACTATTAAAATCATCTTCCTCTTTTCATACTTTAAGAAAAGTAAACTTTTCTCTTTAAAAAAGTCTTTTTAAAAAAGTCGAATTTCTTTTCAGTTTCTAGAAATCTCCTAAAGTTTCTACAAAAATCTTCTAACTAGTTCAATGTGAGAAAAATCTCCTTGAAAAATTTCACACATGGGTGAAAGAAACTTCTGATGGAGTGGATTGGTCAGTGCGTGGGAAAAATCGTGACGATGGGGTATTGTAGGTAGAATTTCTCTGCTTTGTATCAAAACTTCTTGAAATAATGTTTTTGACAGACACTTACTTTGACCTTTACTTGTTAGCAGCTTTATGGAATTTGTCCCCTGCCCTAAAAAACAGTTTTATTTTAAAAATATGCTGCTAAGTGTGCTAAGGAGAGCGACTTATTCAATGTGCTCAGTTAAAACACCCTTAACGGCCACCCTAATAGGAAGTATTTTAAGTTATGTTGCTCCTCAAAAAAAGATAGCTGACGAGGATGGCTGTAAGCAAAAATTCTTATTACATTTGTTAGTGACTGAGTTCCAGTGTAGACGTAAAAATCGCTTCTGTAGCTAGCTACATGCATGGCTATTCTCTAGGCTTTCCACAGAAATAAAACAGAGATGTGAAATGTGAAAACCCACACGATGATTCCCTTGTAGCCTTCACTGCCTTCTCCAAGGTCAGGGTAATGTGTTCCAGCAAATCCAGAGAACAGAAACTCCTTAAAACACTTCAGTCACGTGATCCCAGAGAACTGTCTCTTCTTTCTGGTTTTCTTTCCCTTTTCAGACTTACCCAACTTCTCACCTACTTAGAAGAAAAAGTAGTGGTAAGTAAAATTCTACTTTTTCTTCCAGAAGTATTCAGCAGAAAGTCCCAGGAACATAGGACATGAATTTCCTCACTGGCATGATGTGTGTAGTAGGGTGGCAGCCAGTGCCATGACCCCCAGCACTGCATGTGGCTGGGGAACCTCTGAGGCAAAGTGCCCTTTGGGGCAGATGAGCCACAGCAGACATCAGGAGGCCCTGCCCCCACCCAGCCTGGCAAGTGGCCTCCTCCTGAGATGCTGCCTGCCCAGCCAGAGCTCAGATTGGCCACAACAGGGCAAGGGAGTCTGGGTAGCATAGGCCATCCCCTGGAAGAGAGGTATGTCACTTTCCCGCCTTCCGATTGGTCGGAATAAGGGACGTAGTCATGCTTGCCTTCAGGGGACAAGCATGGTGATTCTCTGTATCCCCACAAGGAGAAAGAAATATTTGCTAATTCACAGTGGCAAGCTCTGCTGCCTTTTTAACTAGCCCATGTAGACACAGGCACAAAATAAAGTGATCAGAAATAAAAATTAGCGTCTTACATGTAATAATCTTTCTATAAATATTTATGAGCAGTAGTTTATTGCTCATAATATGCAATGCTGCATAACAAATCACTACAAATTTAGCAGCTTGGAACAACAACCATTTATGAAGCCTGCGTTCTGGGTCAGAAGTTCAGTGCAGAATAACTAAGCTTCTTCTCGTGGGTTCACAAGGTAAAGCCACGTTGCTGGCAAGCCCGAGTTTGTCAGGGCCTCAGAGGAAGCATCAGCTTCCACACTCACTCAGGTTATCAGTGGTAACACCAAGAGTCCCTCACCCAGCGGTGGTCAGCTGGGCCTGCCCTCAGCCCTATGGACAGCCCTGACCTCCTTCCCAGCTTCCAAGCCTCCCTCACATCAACTTCTGCTCCAGCACCCAATTTCTCCTTAAGCCTCCCCTGTCTTTCTGACCTCCCCTGTCTCTCTGACCTCTTCTGTCTCTCTGGCCTCCCCTGTCTCTCTGGCCTCCCCTGTCTCTCTGGCCTCTTCTGTCTCTCTGGCCTCCCCTGTCTTTCTGGCCTCCCCTGTCTCTCTGACCTCCCCTGTCTCTCTGGCCTCTTCTGTCTCTCTGACCTCCCTTGTCTCTCTGGTCTGTGTCTCTCTGGCCTCCCTTGTCTCTCTGGCCTCCCCTGCTTCTCTGGCCTCTTCTGTCTCTCTAGCCTCTCCTATCTCTCTGACCTCCCCTGTCTTTCTGACCTCCCTTGTCTCTCTGGTCTGTGTCTCTCTGATCACCCCTGTCTCTCTGGCATCCCCTCTCTCTCTTTGGCTTCCCCTGTCCCTCTGGCCTCTCCTGCCTCTCTGGCCTCCTCTGTCTCTCTGGCCTCCCCTGTCTCTCTGGCCTCTTGTGTCTCTCTGGCCTCCCCTATCTCTCTGACCTCCCCTGTCTTTCTGACCTTCCTTGTCTCTCTGGTCTGTGTCTCTCTGATCTCCCCTGTCTCTCTGGCATCCCCTCTCTTTGGCTTCCCCTATCTCTCTGGCCTCTTCTGTTTCTCTAGCCTCCCCTGTTTCTCTGGCCTCCCCTGTTTCTCTGGCCTCCCTTGTCTCTCTGGCCTCTTCTGTCTCTCTGGCCTCCCCTGTCTCTTTGACCTCCCCTGCCTCTTTGGTCTGTGTCTCTCTGACTTCCCCTATCTCTCTGGCCTCCCCAGTCTCTCTGGTCTATGTCTCTCTGACCTCCCCTGTGTCTCTGGCCTTCCGTGTCTCTCTGGCCTTCCTTGTCTCTCTGGCCTCCCCTGTCTCTCTGGCCTCTTCTGTTTCTCTGGCCTCTCCTGTCTCTCTGGCCTCCCCTGTCTCTCTGGTCTATGTCTCTCTGACCTCCCCTGTGTCTCTGGCCTCCCCTGTCTCTCTGGCCTCTGCTTTTATGATTTCTGGACCCATTATTTTAAGACAGTGATTTTTCAACTGGTGTCCTGTGAGTGGATGTTAGGTGTGCCACACAAATTTTTAAAGATCATTAAGTAAATTATTTTTGAAAGAAGTTCAAAGCACAGTAAGTATATTCTTTTTTTTCCACTCTTTTTTTTATTCAACATAAGTTACATGTGCCACCAAAGTTTATAGGTTCAAATGTGCTATAAAATAGAATGGTTGAAAAACACTGTTTTAAGAGCTCCTGTGATGAAGCCAGGCAGATGCCTTACATTGGAATCAGCTGAATTGAAAACTTAATTACATCTGCAAAATCCCTTTGCCATGTGAAGTGACATGAATACTGGTGTGACAGGTAATGGCATTTGGAGGGTCAGCAGGGACTATTTTTCAGTTCTGTCCACCTTGGGCAGCCTGGGCAGGGTAGAAAGAACATTGTTGAATTGAGCCAGACGGTGTGGGTTCAAGACCCTGCTCTGCTGGTTATTAACTCAGTAACAGGAGCAAGTCACAGAGCCTTTCTTCCCCGAGTCTCAATTTCTGAAATAGTAACATGGGCGCATTATTCCCAGCCCTGCTAGCCCCACAGAGTGGCTGTGAGAATCAAAGGAGAGCAAGTGAGAACACTCTGTAAGCTTTAAAGATCAACACAAACTCAAGTTACCATCACCGAGTTTGAATTTTATTTTACTTCTGAGAGCATGTAAGACCAGATCTTTCTGAAATGACGCTGGAAGAGGAAGACGGCATGGTGGCTGAGGAGGGTCGTGGGAGACACACGGCTTTTTGGCTTTCTGTCACCACAGAACACAAATTTGAAGAGCTAATCATAAAGTAAGTAAAAGCATATGATGCATATTTCTTTTTTAGTGCATGAAATAGGTGTAAAATTTTAGAGGATTGCTTTGGCAAGAGAATTCTGGCTTCTGCTCTATATAATAGAAGTTGCGCCTTGGCCTGTATTAGGTGGAGTTTTCTGAGGTAGGTGGAACGTGTCACAGACAGCTCCGCTCCAGCTGAAGAGCAGTGACTGGTGTGACACACTTGTTCACAGACAGGGTCAGGCTGTCACAGGACAGACCCCCGATGCTGTGCAAATCAAGGGGATGTTTTCCTTGATTTATGACGTCTCCCAGACGTCATAAGATGGCTGAGTGCTCTTGTGAACACAAGCCCACCCTATTAGCACATGGCCACTCTTTGTTCCTTGAATGGCAGGGGCTAAACCTCAGGTGCGCCTCCAGTTAAAGTCGTGTTTTGTTACTATCACACACCCATTCACATGAGCAGCTGGACTCTGTAGGGCTCCAGGTGAAGTGTGGCCTCTGATGTGCTTGGCGTGTGAACAAGTGCATGCAGTGCTGTCACTCAGCTCTGTCCTGAGATGTCTCTGTCATGGCACCACCAGGAATATCTGAGTCAGTTCACCACGGTGGAAAGTGCTCTCAGCAGTACCTAAACCATTCTCAGTCTTCTCACTCCACAAATGTTGGGATCTAGCTGGTTCTATGTTAAGTAAACACTGCCCACAAGAAAATGGTTTTCAACAGGCACCGTGAGAAATGAGGCTGATCTGAAGGAGAACTTTCCAACAGCAGTAGCTGTTTGGCGTTGCAGGGGACAACCAACAGTGTCTGTGGTCTGTTCTCCAGGAGGACGTATGCAGGGAAGATGCCTACCACACTCAGCTGATGGGATCCTAAGACACGAATTTGGGGTTAATTTCTTTTGGCCTCTTTCTATAATTCCCTTATTTTTAGTTCTTTTTGTATTTGCAGATTTTTAGGCTGAACTTAGCATATCATATTTACACTAAATGTTTCTTTCTAAAATTCTTTAAAAAAAAAAAATCTGTTAAATATTGTAAAATCACACCGTTCCCCTCCCCAGGCTGATGGTTCTAGGTTTGAGATTTCTAGTATGCTTCTTCACCCAACAGATTTGTTTTTCCTTCCATTCTGGTGTTTCTGACACTCTTAACACCAGGAAACTCACTTGTACTAGATTTTTCAAGATTTTCACTGGCAGAAAAACCATGCTGGGACCGTGAACTGGCAACCTGCCTCCTCTGGGCTGTTTTTGGGCCCACATTCACTTCGACCAGAGGCAGAGTCACCTGTAATCTCATAAAGATATCAATCCTAATGGCATACATCCTTTCAAATACAAACAGTGATATGTTATTACTTTTATTTTTATTTTTTACTACTTTTAAACTTTTTTTTCTTTTTAAGACAGGGTCAAGCTCTGTCACCCTGGCTAGAGTGCAGTGGTAGAATCATAGCTCACTGCAACCTCAAACTCATGGGCTCAAGTAATCCTCCTGCTTCAGCCTCTCAAAGTGCTAGGATTATAGGTGTGAGCCACCATGCCCAGCCTACTTTTAAATTTTATTATTGACTTAAATATAAACCTAAGCAGCTAGAGCTTCACAAAATGTTAGATCATTTAATTTCTGAAGCTATAACAGACTTTATGGAATTTGTCTTATATGACAAGAGTCATCTAAAGTTTCACAATAATTTAGATGCTTGAAAGTAAAAGATCAATTTAATTAAAGATCTCTTTTTAATATCAAATTTCTAATCTTATGCAACTGTTTGTAAGTAATGTAGAACTCACAAGTCTGGGGCACAGGTATGCTGTGACCACTAAGGAATCTTAATGATGCTGACATGACGTTGGATGGCATGCTAGTTTTTCTTTTCCCTATGCTAAGGCTAGATATGTAGTAAGATTTTAAAAAGTGAATTTATAGCCAATTAACTTTGGAAGGAAAATACAATAAAAAAGACCACCCAGCTGATACTGGCCCTTAAATATCCTGCTGAAAACACGAGTATACCCTAGTGAGATCCAGACACAGTTCCGATGCTTTTTGTTTGTTTGTTTGTTTTAAAGATTGCTGGTTGATTTCTTGGTTTAAAAAAAAAAAACAAAAAAAAAAAAAACCAAGAACAAATAATAGTTATTTCCCAAATTGCTAATGTACCTATACAATAATTTGGTGATGCAAAGATATTATATACAAAGCACAGATCAAGTTCTCTGGTGGTATAATTCCTAGATAACTTAATGGCACAACAGAGCAGAAAATGAGGTATTAAACAGGGTATAAAATAATTAATAATTAATCCACTCTTAAATTTGGCTTTTTCTTAAATGACACATACCAGCAGCTCCAGCCTCTCTCTTTCTCTCCTTGCTAATACCCACAGACGCTTAGTCTCCCAACACGTGAGGATGTGGAGAGAACATGAGAAGGCTGGTGTGGCCCAGGGCACTGAAGTGCCCAGCTCGGAGATCATGTCCCAAGCTCCTGAATGTCACCTGTTAGATGCTTCTCACACAGGAGGAATACTAAGTCCAGTTCAACTTCATGGTGGCCTCTAAGCAAAATTTCAATTTTACTTTTGTTTTTTAAATCTCTTTGGTGCACCCATATTAGTCCCCAGCAGATTTAAGAATCTTCTGGTTCCTGAATGTTTCCATATTTTACAAGCCTGCCTGAGACTAATCTGAAGTGTTAGTCCTTTATTGCCTTCCTACTGCCACTATTGAGTGAAACAGAAAAACAACAGGGCAAATTTGGGGGTGCCATGTGCCTCAGGAGGCATGAAGGGAGCCTGGAGGAAGGGCCGACACCCCAGGAGCTGGGAATGCCAACGGGAGCCAGTGCTCTGTAGGGTGCACCCTGAGTTTAATCCCACCAAGAGCCACACAAGTGTGTGTTATTGCCATTTACAGAAATGGAAACTGAGACCATGCCCACAGTAAGATGTGACTTAAGTGATAGTCTGACTCGAAAGCCCCCACCCTTTCACTGACCCTTGCCTTCAAGCTGCTTGAAGAATCGGTTGTGAAGTTTTCGTTCTGTCACCCATTGGGGCTGACATACCTGGGTACAGGTTAGCAGGGCTCCCGTAGTTGGTCTGGGAAGTCTTCATGGCAGGAGTATGTTATCCTGGGGTGACAAATCACCAGACGAGGTTTGTTACCTGTGACACATGCGCTGTTTATTATCAGAGCTGTGTCATGGACTTAGCCACTTGGAGAAGGGCACTTCAGCACCACAAGCCCCACAGGCTCACGGGGTGTGGGGGGTTGGGGGTGGGTCAGGTGCCAGGCAGGTGTGCTCAGCATGGAGCCTATGCCCTAACCCCAAGGAGCAAATGGCTAGGCAGCCAGGCTTTCACATGGCTGTGCAGTGCGTTATACCATCCTAATGTGCCCACCTGGTTGCACTCCACCCTGTGTCATCCTAATGTGTCCACCTGGCTGTGCTCCACCCTGTGTCATCCTAATGTATCCACCTGGCTGCGCTCTACCCTGTGTCATCCTAATGTGCCCACATGCCTGCGCTCCACCCTGTGTCATCCTAATGTGCCCACCTGGCTGCGCTCCACCCTGTGTCATCCTAATGTGCCCGCCTGGCTGCGCTCCACCCTGTGTCATCCTAATGTGCCCAACTGCCTGCGCTCCACCCTGTGTCATCCTAATGTGCCCACCTGGCTGCACTCCACCCTGTGTCATCCTAATGTGCCCACCTGGCTGCGCTCTACCCTGTGTCATCCTAATGTGCCCACCTGGCTGCACTTAACCCTGTGTCGTCCTAATGTGCCCATCTGGCTGTACTCCACCCTGTGTCGTCCTAATGTGCCCATCTGGCTGTACTCCACCCTGTGTCATCCTAATGTGCCCACCTGGCTGTGCTCTACCCTGTGTCATCCTAATTTGCCCCCCTGGCTGCCCTCCAACCTGTGTCATCCTAATGTGCCCACCTGGCTGGGCTCCTAATGATGTGCCGATGGAGCCAGGGTGACATCAGGATGCAAGGTCTTTGGGGTGAAGCCTCAGTGACAGTTTTGTCATAGTGTACCCTACTGGGCCCTGTGTGATTCTGGGGAATGTTGAATACCCATTTGGTTGGTGACTAGGGAACAGCAGTCCAGGAAACATAAAGGGGGGGGGGGGCAGAGGGATTTTCTCAGGACAGAAGATGAGGGGTTATAGAGAGGGGAGACCTTTATGAGCCAAGCCTCCAAGGAGAGGCCCAAGGCTGGGTTGGGGGCCAGTTGGTCTATAGACACGTGAGCAAAGAAACACACCCAGACAGACATCCTGAGGTGTAAGGAATGGGCAAATAGATGAGAGAAAGTTGGGGCGTACCCACGCATGGGCTTGCAGGAGTAGAGACCTCTGGGTCAGGAGGAGCCCTCCAGAAGAGCCAGGTGTCTGCTCAACAGAGAATACTGAGGAAATGCCACAAAAATTCCAGAGTCACTAAATGCTGGTTTTTTGTGGAAAGGGAAGAGGCTACCAAAAAAATTAAAAAACAAAACAAATCCAAACCAGAAACCCCCAGCCCTGACTGAGGCAGAAGCAGGTGTGTTCAGGTCACTTGATGACCCCACCAACAATGCGGGGCCTGGCACTTGTGTGTGGCCTGATGACTGACCGGACAGATGAGCCCACAAGGTTTACAGACAACGTGCAGGCCGAGATGTGGGAGAGCGCTGTGATCTCTGTGTAGAAGCAGATTCAGAAGACACACGGGGGAGAGCAAGACAGAGTTCCTGATTTCATTTTCTGTCTGACTCTGCAAAAATATCTCCTTAAACTTCACATCTGGGCCTTGGGCACACAGGGAAGACATGGCTATGTAATATTAGCTGTTTAAAGACCATGGAACAGTTTTACTCTGATGTGAAACTGCTTGAGCAGAGCCCAGCTGGAGGGGCTGGAGGGGCAGTGAGGGCCCCAGTGCCCGGCGTCAGGTGGTAAGTCCTCAGCCATCCTGATAGGGTCTCAAGTGGGATTTAGGGCAAGACTTTAGGTTCCAGGAGAGGCCTGGAGTGTGGCACACCAACCCAACATGGAACTTGCCAGAAACGGTGAAGGAGGATGCCAGGGACGAGAGACGGGTACAGCGGCCAGGATCGGAGCAGGCAGGCCTGATCCACGTCAGCTCTGACTCAAGGCTCTGACTCAACTCAGCCCCACCTGCACCATCCTGTGGCTCCTTCCCTCACCAGCCCAGGTTGTCGCAGCAGAGCAGAGCCACTGTTGCCCTCAGTGAGGACTCCAGAGCCTTGCCTTCTGCTTCTGAGGGGGGCAGGACACTGCCCACATGGGGGCTGGAGCAGAGCTGGGCAGGAAAGGGGACAGAACAAGGCAGACCTGTCCCTGAGGCCATGGACTGGAGACCTCCGCTGGGCACTGGCACTCGGCCAGGGCACTGTGGACCCAGGGTGAGGAGCGAGGTAGGCAGTGGAGGCTGAGGAAGGCCCAGACATGTGCAGGATGTCAGTGAAGGTCCCTGGCTGACCATGTCCAAATTAGTCCTGTCTAGTCCAAGCCATTATCAGCACCAGAGCAATGAACATTATAGAATGGATTCTATTTTATTCTTTCAGCCTAATTCTTATGTGACAATACAGTCTTCCTTATTGGTTTTTCTCAACTGTGCCCAACAGACTCTGGGACGGCAACTGGTAGTCACACCTCCATGGCATCTTCTCATGTGAGCACAGGTGGGGTCTGTGACTGGCTCCCAACCAGTGCAGGTGGCAGAGGTAATGGGATGTCCCCTGCTCCAGTTCCATGACTTTGTACAGGGTTGTCTCCTGGAAGACTTTCTTGGAGTCTGCACCTCTCTCCTCTCCCTGAGAAGAGGGCAACTCTGAGCTCTGAACTGCACTACATGAGCTCCGTCAGTGTCCAGGGGCCTGACGTCCTGCTTGCTGCCCATCCTTGGAGACACCAGCCTGGCGGTGCCCCCACTGCAGCCTCAAGGCCCTGGCTAAGCTGCACCTACCTGCCCTCAGGACCCACAGGCTAGAAAAGATAAGTTTGGGACAGTTTCCTACATAGGGTAGAAATCAAGTGCCCTGGTTTCCCCCTCATGCCCAGCAATTACTGTTCTCAACACAGCAGCGTGGGCCCTGCTAACATGCAAGTCTTGTTTGGAGTACTCTGGGGGCCCCAACACCATGCTCACAGGCCACTCGCACCCACTGCCTTTCCAGCCTGATCTGTGGCATTCCCATGGCTCTGTGCCCCACTCTGGCCCCTGTGCCCCCAGCACAACAGGCAGCTGTCTGGGCCTCACTCCCACAACCCGGAATTTCCTCCCTCCCTCCCACAGGGCCCACTGAGCTGTGGGGGGTCTCTGCCCCATGTTGCTCTTGGGGAGGCTTCTGGGTTACTCTGGAGAAAAAGACAACTCAGCCCCACAGGCACCACCCTGTGGTTCCTTCCCCTTCACCTGATGGGCACTTCACTTGTCTGGGCACTGTTGACGGCTGTCTTTTCTGCATCTGAAGGTGACCTTGGTGACACGGATGCTCCCAGCTCTGTTCACTGTGTTATCTCCAGCGCCTGAAGCAGGTTCAGCTTCCACAGTACAGCTCAGTAAATACTGACTGAAACAAATGTCAGAAATCCACATGAACTCTGCTTCTGGGTTATATTCACAGCCTTACTTTAAATCTTCCATTTGAACATGATGTAAGTGTCATCACAAGTTCCCAGGACTATCATCTATGTTATCTGTTCCAATAACAAAGACACAAAAACACAGACCATTTCAGGAAAACCATTTATTTGATGGAAGGACAACATCAACCCATCTCGGCAAAACTTTCCACAAGTCATACAGATCTGGAAGCCAGACTCTGCTACTATAGAGTAGTGGCCTGGGGGTGGGTGGGGATTCACAGAAACTAAAGCGCCAAAATCAAGACACCTCCCGTAGGTAGGACAGTGGTGTTCTCAGACTGAATTCTATCACCTGATTCCATGGCTGCAAAATGAGCCATTGCTTCTATGAAGCGATTCTAAGAATACATGTTGCCAGTTCTGACTCATCACTAACCGCGCTTTGGATGGGGAGTCCTTCCCTTTACCCACTGAGCAGTGGGAATGCCCAGCCCCAGGCTTGACAGGCTCCGTGCCCCACTCTGGCCCCTTGCCCCCAGCACAACAGGCAGCTGTCTGGAAAGGGCCGGGTAGCTGCCCACCGCACACAGACATGCCCATGTCCAGAAAAACAGAGAGCCCAGGGGTCAGGGAGAGGGTGGACTGGGGAGTCAGAAAGACCTGCTTTGTTTAAATCCCAGTTCTGCTCCTGCCCTCTGACCTTGGGAGAGTTATAGCTTCTGAACTTCATTTTGCTGGCTATAAAATGGTAATATTGTTCCTGATTCATGGAACCATTATAAATACATGTGACAGGACGCGCACATCCCTTGGCATGGTGGCTGGCGTGGAGTGGGGACCTGGTCGTGGTGGCTATTATTAATAGTAGAGACATATCAAGGAGCAGCTTCAAGCCATGCAATGGCATTATCAGTGTGGAGTAAAAGCAGACCCAAAAGAACGTATTTGAGCAGTGTGTTATTTGTGTGGCGATAAAAACAGCACAGCTAGGTTTAAATACAAAGACATAGGTCCCCTATGAGAGAGCAGAGCTAGAATCCAAGACGCGTCTTCACATAATGCAATGTGGGCATTTGCCCTTCTGTGACACCTGAGCATGGAGACGGAATAGAAGTTTTCTAACAGACACTATAAATGCTGTTTGGGTTAATGACACGTGTCTTTATGTTACTGAGTGCTAGTACTGTGCTTGGCTGCAGCTTATTATCTGTGGTTTACAATAGATGTGCTTGTTCATGCTGGCAGGACAGAGCAGGTGGCTTCCAAATTTCCCGTGGGCCCTACCTCTACCCACAGCTCCACCTAGATACCTTTGCTTTATTAGAATAAACTCCTGGACCTCACAGACCACCCTCTCACGGTTGCACTGTCATACCTGACAAGGACATTGCTGCAGTATCAGTGTGACAGTGGGAGACGCTCAGGTTCCCAACTGTGCTTTCTCACTGCTGTCAGACAGAGCAGGGGTGGGGGGGCCCGGGAACCTTATGATCTGACCCAAACAATAACCAGACTTCCCAGCTGAGAGGAGGGCCTCAGCCGGGTGTGGTTTCTAGAAACAGCTTCTTGGGTTGCAGCCTTACTTTCTAAGCACTAAACCTGCCACAGGGAGCTTTGCTTTCTGGTTGGTGATGTCACCCGCCATGGTGTCATGAGAGCCACCAAATCTCTCTGGGGCCCCTAGTGTCTGTAGATGGTGCCTTTGTGGGAGGTTTGGGTCATATCAGAACCTTGAGGACTTCACACTCCTTCACGTGCTGACTCCTCTGGGAACACAGTGTCTGAACCAGGCTTCACACCCTGCCCCTCTACCCTCTTCCACAAGGCCTTTGTGTGAGTCAGCAGGTGTAGCTCCAGGGGACAGACAAGAGTGGGGCCCTTCCCAGATGTTACGATTTCAAGTCAAGTACATTTTCTAACTAAGAGCATTAACCAAAAGCAATTATAATCTACTATGAGGAAAGGATGAATTTGTGCCTCTGGAATAGGTGTGCATCTCAGCCCGCCACATGGCAGTTGTGGGACCCTGAGAAGGGCGCACGGGACATCTCAGCCTGCCACATGGCAGTTGTGGGGTCCTGAGAAGGGCGTGCAGGTGCATCTCAGCCTGCCACGTGCCAGTTGTGAGACCCTGAGAAGGGCACAGGTACATCTCAGCCTGCCACGTGGCAATTGTGGGACCCTGAGAAGGGCACATAGGTGCATCTCAGCCCGCCACGTGGCAGTTGTGGGATCCTGAGAAGGGTGCACAGGTGCATCTCAGCCCACCATGTTGCTGTTGTGGGACCCTGAGAAGGGCCCACAGGTGCATCTCAGCCTGCCACGTGGCACTTTTGGGACTCTGAGAAGGGCACAGGTGCATCTCAGCCTGCCACGTGGCAGTTGTGGGACCCTGAGATGGGCACACAGGTGCATCTCAGCCCGCCACGTGGCAGTTGTGGGACCCTGAGAAGGGCGCACAGGTGCATCTCAGCCTGCCACGTGGCACTTTTGGGACCCTGAGAAGGGCACACAGGTGCATCTCAGCCCGCCACGTGGCAGTTGTGGGACACTGAGATGGGCACACAGGTGCATCTCAGCACACCACATGGCAGTTGTGGGACCCTGAGAAGGGCGCACAGGTGCATCTCAGCCTGCCACGTGGCACTTTTGGGACCCTGAGAAGGGCGCACAGGTGCATCTCAGCCCGCCACGTGGCAGTTGTGGGACACTGAGAAGGGCACACAGGTGCATCTCAGCCCGCCACGTGGCAGTTGTGTGACCCTGAGAAGGGCGCAGGTGCATCTGAGCCTGCCACTTGGCAGTTGTGGGACCCTGAGAAGGGCCCACAGGTGCATCTCAACCTGCCACGTGGCAGTTGTGGGACCCTACACACACTTCGTGTCTCAGCTGAGGTCTCTTTATGATGGGCAGATTGCTGCGCTCACCTTCCAGGTCTCTGGTGACAATTAGAGATGAGTTGTCCAAGAATGGCAGGTAAAGCACTGAGCACAGTGCCTGGCACATGTCCCTCACTCACTGCAGTGTTTCACGACATCCTCATTATTGTAATCTCATAACAGAAAGATCATCTTAATACCAAAATGGTAGAAAGTATTCCAGAGTGAAGGGCAATCCATCCCAAGAAAATATAGCTGGCAGCATAAATACACATGTATAATATATGTACATGGAGGAAGCCAAAAAAATGTATACACATTTTCAAAGAAAAGGCTATCCCATTCATGCCTGTCACATGGTGATCATGCTGCCATTCCTTCAATTAATACTATCTTTTGAGCAAATATAATACTACACTTGCTACCATAATTCAATTCAACTTCAGGGGGTGGAGACAAGATGGCTGAGTGAAGGCAGCTTTCCACAGAGGCTCCCATCCTTCCACAGAAGGAGAATTAAAGGACAGAAATTTAGCAAGTAACCTGGCGGAAGAGCTGTGCCAAGAGAGAAGGTTAAAGAAAGCATATCCACCCTGCTGAGGCAAGCTGCGACCACGAGGATACACACAAAAGGTACAAAATCCATCACCAAGCGGACGGAAGTCCCCTCCCCAATGAGAATGGCTCGGAGTACCCCATAAACAAATAAGCAGAGCTCAAAAGTCCTCCCATTATACTCCACGGGAGAGACCCTCTAAAACATACTTCCCCTACTATGGTGCCATGGTGCTATCCTGCCAGGCATAAAACTGTGTAAAACTGTATATACTCTTTATCTGCAATTCTGAGCTCCCAGCACTCCCCTCCACTCTCACTCTGAGGTCTGGAGGCCTGTCCTCCAGAAGTCCAGATTCTTGGATGATTTCTTGAGAGGTGTAGACAGGGCCTGGACAGCTGCTGGTCAGTGCTGATTCTGCGGCACGGGAGTGAGGAGAAGATGGCCAGCTGAGCGGGACCCACACTGGAGTGGTGGTGCCCTGAGGCGCAAAGCAGCAGCCATTTTTGGCAACAATAGGGCTCACCCCTGGATATTCTAGAGTCACACCCCCTGTCTCTCTGGGCAGCCAAGAGGAGGCTGGGCATCTTCTCAGGTGGCAATCACCAGTGGAACAGATCTGGGATGGAAACGCAGGCCCCCTGAGTAAAGGGTTTGCCTGAGGCGGTACTGGCCTGGGTGGAGCGCAGGGACTAAAAAATGCATGCGCAGTGCCGACTGACTTCCAGGGCAGGGCTGACCCAGAGGACTGCTTTATTGAGCCTAAGCTCAGGGGAACATCAGCCTAGACAAAGGAGGGCAGGAGGCTAGAACTGACAGCTAACCGTGCAGTGAATACAAACCTGTAGCAGCAAAGACAGGGCCTGAGGCACAGGTTCCGTGAACTCAACACAGCTTTTCTTCTACAGGGGAATTTAGCCGGGACAGAAACAAATTTCACAAAGTTGTTCTCTCTGTCAGTAACATCAACCAGGGGTGGGGCTGGAACTGAGTGACCATCCCCAGCCTCCATTAAGCATCTGAGGTTGTCAAGCCTCACCTCCCCCTGCCCTATAGTGGCAGAGAGCAGCAGCATGGCTGAGGAGACATAGATTTCCTTGTGATTCAGGCAGGTGCAAACCCCTGGAGTATCTGCTCCTTGGAGACAACTGGGTCACAGCCCTGTGGGGTTATCAGTGACTGGGTGTGACAGAGGTGCAAGGTGGGAAAGGAGGCATCAACCTTCCCAGACTAATCTGTTTGCTGGGTGGATCCTCCTGACCTCATGGAGCACCACAGCAAGTCATTCTTGAGTTGTCAGCAGACCCCTGTGATCTAGTTGCCAGAGACCTTTTAAACTCTTCCACCTGAGACAGGTGCTGACTGAGACAATTGATTTGGACCTTTTGAACTAAGCCAACTGTCCGAGGACTATCCAAGTGGTTCCCTGGGTATGTGGTTATAGGAAGGTTTGATTTTCCTTTTCCAATGGTTGCCTGTGGGGAGCAGGGTGACTTAATTGCTGATATTTCTCCACAACTAAGACTTCAATCCAGAGTAACTGTTTCAGTAGGGTCGAACAGAGACCAGCTGTAAACAAGGCAGAGCCACTTAGCCCAACCACACCAAACAGGTCCCAAGTTTCTCAGACCGTAGCACTGTATAGACCCTGGAAAAGCTCCAGGGGAAAAGTCAAATGGTGTAAAATAATCATGGGGTGGAATCAGCGGAAAAACTCTGATAACATGAATAACCACAGTAGATCAACCCCACCAAGGAAAGATATGGCAGATGTAACTGAAGATCACACTCATAAACAGATGGGTGAGATACGAGAAATTGAATTCAGAATTTGGATTGCAAACAAGATTAATAGAATGGAGGAAAATCTGGAATTCGAAATTCGAGGGGCAATTCAAAATTTGGAATTAGAAATTTGAGGAGAAATTCAAAAGTTGTCTCAAGAATTCAACAAATTCAAAGACAAAACCACCAAAGATTTTGACACATTGAAGCAAGAATTTGCAGTCCTCAAAGATCTGAAAAATACAGAAGAATCCCTCAGTAACAGAATGGAGCAAGCAGAAGAAAGGGTTTCTGACATTGAAGACAAAGCTTTTGAACCTCCCAAACCCTCAAAGAGGAATAGAAATGGAGAGCAAGAATGGATCATTCTCTCAGAGAGCTCTGGGATAATTCAAAGAAGGCTAATATCCACCTCATTGGAATATCTGAAAGTGATGAAGTAGCTTTGCAAGGCACAGAGGCCCTTCTCAATGAAATTACAAAAGAGAATTTTCCAGACATGCCAAGAGATTCTGAAATTCAGATAGCAGATAGTTTCAGAACCCCAGCACGACTCAACCCGAATAAGACATCCCCTAAGCACATCATAATTAACTTCACTAAAGTTAACATGAGGGAGAAAATTCTGAAAGCAGCCAGAAGTAAGAAAACCATTATCTACAAAGGGAAGAATATGACTGCAGATCTCTCTGCTGAAACCTTTCAAGCCAGAAGAGGGTGGTCATCAACTTTTAATCTCCTAAAACAAAATAACTTTCAACCCCGGATCCTGTATCCAGCTAAACTGAGTTTCATTTATGATGGAGAAATTAAATACTTTAATGACATTCACATATTGAAGAAATTTGTCATAACCAAACCATCTCTTCAGGATATTCTCAGACCTATCCTTCATAATGAACAGCTGAATCCTCTAAAACAAAAGTAAACTCACTCAGAAACATTTGATCAAACTCCAATTTCCACAGTGGCGAAAGAATTAAAAATGTCCACTGGACTTTCGAAAATTCTCGATTCCCAAATTTTACCAGAGTTATCAATATTCTCCATTAATGTGAATGGCTTAAACTGTCCTCTAAAGAGGCACACGTTGGCTATTGAATACAAAAACTCAGGCCAGATATTTGCTGCATACAAGAATCATATCTTACCTTAAAAGATTAGACTCAGGGTGAAAAAATAGTCGTCCATATTTTAGGCAAATGGTAATCAGAAAAGAGCAGGTGTTGCAATTCTATTTGCAGACACAATAGACTTTAAACCAACAAGTAAGGAAGGATAAGAATGGTTACTTCATATTTGTTAAGGGTAATACTCAATATGATGAGATTTCAATTATTAATATTTATGCACCTAACCAGAATACACCTCAATTTATAAGAGAAACTCTAACAGACATGAGGAACTTGATTTCCTCACGCTCCATAATACTTGGAGGTTTGAACACTACTTTGGCAGTGTTGGATAGATCCTCCAATAAGAAGCTGAGCAATGAAATTTTAGATTTAAACCTAACCGTCCAACATTTGGATTTAGCAGACATTTACAGAACATTTCATCACAACAAAACTGAATACACATACTTCTCATCAGCCCATAGAACATACTCCAAAATTGATCACATCTTAGGTCACAAGTCTAACCTCAGTAAATTTAAAGGAATAGAAATTATTCCTTGCATCTTCTTGAACCACCATGGAATAAAAGTTGAACTGAGTAACAACAGGAATCTTCATACCCATACAAAAACATGGAAGTTAAATAACCTTATGCTGAATGATAGCTGGGTCATACATAACATTAAGAAGGAAATTCCCAAATTTTTGGAACAAAACGACAATGAAGACATGAATTATCAGAACCTCTGGTATACCGCAAATGTAGTCTTAAGAGGGAAATTTTATAGCACTGCAAACCTCCCTCAAGAGAATGGAAAGAGAGGAAGTTAACTTAATGGGACATCTCAAGCAACTGGAAAAGGAAGAACATTCCAACCCCAAACCCAGCAGAAGAAAAGAAATAACCAAAATCAGAGCAGAATTAAATGAAATTGAAAACAAAAGAATTATACAACAGGTCAATAAATCAAAAAGTTGGTTTCTTGAAAAGGCCAATAAAACCTTTGGCTAACCTGACCAGAAAAAAAAAAGAGTAAAATCTCTAATTTCATCAATCAGAAATGACAGAGATGAAATAACAACAGACTCCTCAGAAATCCTTGATGAATATTACAAGACACTTAATTCTCAGAAGTATGAAAATCTGAAGGAAATTGACCAATACTTGGAAGCACATCACCTTCTAAGACTTAGCCAGAATCAAGTGAAAATGTTGAACTGGCAAGTTCTGAAATAGCATCAACCATACAAAATTTCCCTAAAAAGAAAAGTCCCGGACCAGATGTCTTCATGTCAGAATTCTACCAAACCTTTAAAGAGGAATTAGTACTACTATATTACTCAATCTGTTCCAAAATGTAGAAAAAGAAGGAAGACTACCCAACATGTTCTATGAAGCAAACATCACCCTGATCCCCAAACCAGGAAAAGACCCAACAAGAAAAGAAAATTATAGACCAATATCACTAATGAATACAGATGGAAAAATATTCAACAAGATCCTAATAAACAGAATCCAGCAACACTTCAAACAAATTATACATCATGACCGAGTCAGTTTTATCCCAGGGTCTCAAGGCTGGTTTAATATACGTAAATCTATAAGTATAATTCATCACATAAACAAATTAAAAGACAAAGACCATATGATTCTCTCAATTGATGCAGAAAAAGCTTTTGATAATGTCCAGCATCCCTTCATGATCAGAGCATTAAAGAAAATTGGTATAGAAGGGACATTTCTTAAATTGATAGAGGCTATCTACAGCAAACCCACAGCCAATATCATATTCAATGGAGTTTGAAATAATTTCCACACAGATCAGGAACCTGACAAGGCTGCCCATTGTCTCCACTGCTCTTTAACATTGTAATGGGGGGGGTGGAGACAAGATGGCGGACTGAAGCCAGCTTTTCACAGAGGCTCCCGTCCAGAAGGAGAGTTAAAGGATGGAAATTTAGTAAGTAACCTGGAGGATTCGAGCTATACCAGGAGAGAAGGTTGGAGATTGCACA
>CAUYPK010011468.1:0-17146 GCA_963574355.1 Loris lydekkerianus | reverse complement strand
AGGTGGATGAGAATGGCAAAATAAGTCGCCTTCGTCGAGAGTGTCCTTCAGATGAGTGTGGTGCTGGAGTTTTTATGGCCAGCCACTTTGATAGACATTATTGTGGCAAATGTTGTCTTACTTACTGCTTCAACAAACCAGAAGACAAGTAATTATATATGAATTAATAAAAGACATGAACAAAAAAAAAAAAAAAAAAAAAAATTGACTCAGAAAAAAACAGAAAATAAAATTCATTTTATGACTATTAACATAATCAAAATTGACTCACAAAGAGAACAGGCCCAGACTGCTTCTTTTATCTTCTATGGTAAACTTAAAGAATTTATCATAGCAGTTTTATCCAGTCTTCCAGAGAAGATAAAAAATGGGAACGCTGTCCAATTCATTTCCTGCTACTTCATATCACCACCAGATAAGAATTATAAAAGAAAGGGATATTGCAGGCAAATCTCATGCACAAACAGGTATGTACTCATAAAACCTAAGTAAGACATCAAGAAAACAAATAAAACTTCTAAAAATATAATACCTATAGACCAAATTTGGTTTAGCTTTGGAATGAAAGGTTGATTTATTATTAGAAAATTTATTAACTTAATTCAGCATTTTAATTTATTAAAAAGGAAAATGTTTGATGATCTCAATATTTGCAGGAGACTAGATCATTAAAAACACATTTCACAAACTAAAAATCGACAGGAACATTGTTAATTTCATAATGAGAAGTTGAACTAGCACAAATACCACACAAGAACTTGATCACAAAATGTTAAAAGCATTGCCTCCAAAATTGGGGGGAAAAAAGACACATGTGCTGTCTTATTCATCAAGGTACTGGTGGCCCTAACCAGAGGAGTAAGAGATTAAAACAAAAAAAGATTCAGAAAAATATGGATTAGGAAAAATATCGCTATCTTTCTTCATAGGAAACCCCACCAAATCTATAAATTATTGACAATAATGACTCAGCAAAGTTGCTGAAAACAAAATAACTAAAAAGTTCATTGCATTTCTATATGCTAGCAACAGATAATAACAAATGATTAGAAAATACAATTTTAAAATAGTGTTTTTTACCAGAGGAAACATATAAGTTGACCAAATTAATTCAAAAAAAAAAAAAAAAAACGAGGCACTCAGGAGAATAATTGTCGTAATGACAGCACGTTGTGATCACAAAGGATGGTTGAACTGAAGACTCCAGAGAAGAAGCCATGCTAGATAGTGGCAAGGGCTAAGAGGTAGCCTAAATGCAGGTGGCTGAAAGCCAGCAAGGCACCAGCACCTGCGCCATTTCCTCCTGAGAGATATTGGATGGCAGAATCTGTAGGAGTGGAGAAGACTCCACGGGACTTGTCGTGAAGGGATACTTGTGTGTTTTCATTTAGATCAATAAACGTCACAAAGATGCTTTTATCCGCCACTTTCCTATGACCAAAAAAAACACAGTTTGCTTGTATTTATTGTATCATAGCCTGGCTTGCGAACATGGCAGATGGAGCACGTAACTTCTGGAAGACACAACCACCTGGGCAATGTTGCTGAAAAAAAAATCAAGAAAGTTTACTTTCAACCTTCACAATTTTTATAACAAATGAATATATCAGCTACGTATAAATGTGTGCTTATGTTTTGTGTGTACGGTTTGTGATGAAACACTTTGAATCAGATTGTATGTAGTCAACGTCTTGGTAATCAAGGAAGTCAATGTCAGTGGTTTTGCATGATGAACCCTACTATTTTCTGGGTCTACTGTATGAAAATTACTGACCAAGCTGAAAAGTTTTGTTTTACAGATAAAAGAGATGGAGTATTACACACTCCTTCATGCTTTTACAGAGAAAACAAAAACAAGCATAGCTCCCTAAGTACCAATTATATTTTGTTATTATTGCCAAGATTCTATTAACTATGTTAATAGTTATCTCCTGACTAATGAATAAGGGTTCATTTGATTATAAAATGCAGCAGTGTATTAGTGTGGTTTCAATGCCCATTATCTGCTGTACAATATCTAACCAACATAGATTCTAATTCCGATGCTTTTATGTAGGCTTTGCTTCATAGATTCTAATTCCGATGCTTTTATGTAGACGTGTTAATTTGCCAGTAATCACTCGACTTTCTCCTCTCGTCTAGCTAAAAGGACAGGCCCTTGCTGCGTGGATAAAATGTAGTAATGTATTTAGTGCCAGGCCATGATTTTAGACCTCCAGCTGTTTTACTGGTTGTGTAACTAAAAATAAGATAATGTTATGCTGGGTAACCACGGCTTTTGTAGGCATTCACATTTTACAAATCACTGCACAGTATGCAAACCATAATATTTTTTAAATACTTAAATCCAGCCTAGGAGTTTAACACGTCCATCATGAAAGGAGAGCTCTCCAGACTGTGCATTGGGATGAACCCTGAACAGGGAAGGAAGCTGGTGGACTTTGTCTGCAACACTGTTCAAATAATTCCTGTGCACCACCCGGGCCCGCAGTCTAGTTGGGAGCAAGCATTCCTCGCTGTCAGTGAGATGCAGCAGAATCTGAAAGGTCGGTGGGTTATTTTTGTTTTTCAATTTTTATTTGATCTATAAATCTCCTACTTATTCAAATAATGCAAGCCAGAGAACAGTGTATTGAGCAAGAACAGTGGCAAGCAATGGTATGCTTCTCCAAGCAGACTGATGTTCAAAGAAAGGGTCAGAGAAAAGAACGCTGCTGGTTCACATCAGACAAATACATAAAAACCCTGTGATATTTATACTTCTGTGATCTAATCAGAAGCCCAAAGCACACTGTCTTTAACTGAATATTTGTTTTGCATGAAAGCATTGATAAATAAATGGAGCTACCCTAAGCCACATTTTTACAATAGCATCTGCTTTCAGGAATACCAGTCATTCAGAACAAATGCTCCTGGAGCTTACAGCTCCACACTGACGCAAACACTGGCAAGGGCTCCGTGAGACTTTGCACAGAACTGAAATGACTTTCAAGGTTCTATGCACCACTTATATTTATATTTATAAAAAAAAAGGCTGAGATGGTCTGTAATTTTTCCAAATACTTCATCTTATGTAAAACCCCAAGTTTATGTAAAGGCATCTAAAGTTCATATAAATGCTGCACAGTCATGTTGGGCAGGGAAGGTAGGGTTTCCCTAAGATCCCTGGAACACTAAATGATTCAGGCCTCAGTCAATCAAGATAGGTTAAATATAAAGCAAAATGTCAGTAATTAGAAGTGTCCAAGCAAGGTTAAGTGATTCTTAGAGCCAGATTTTAACTTGCTTGCTTGTAATCACTGAGTGAGTAGTTGGGAAGCTAATCATAAAGGTGGCAGAAAGGAAATAGACTTGCCTCTGTGGTTTCTAACTTTGAAAATAGGGAGCGGGGGGATGTTGGCCGAGGAGCCAGAAGAAGATGAAAGTGATTTGTAAGTGAGGATTTGAAAATGAGACTTGGTATGTAAGAAATGAAATTAGAAACCATTCCATGTGTAAACTTTTAAGAATGAATTTCTATGTACATTTCTATAGAGAAGGTTGAGATTATTGATTCTGTACAGAGAAAGCGTCAAAAAAGATCAGTCAAAATGCAGTGTTGGTGGCACCTGTGGCTTAGTGAGTATGGTGCCGGCGCCATATGCTGAGGGTGGCGGGTCCGAACCTGGCTCCGGTCAAACTGCAACAAAAGAATACCCAGGTATTGTGGCGGGCACCTGTATCCCAGCTACTTGGGAGGCAGAGGCAAGGGAATCACCTAAGCTCAAGAGTTGGAGGTTTCTGTGAGCTGTAACGCCACGGCACTCTACCGAGGGTGACAAAGTAAGACTCTGTCTCTAAAAAAAAAAAATGCAGTGTTCCTGGGAATTCAAAAAAATGGAAAGATATAAGATTTGTTTTATCTAACAAGTTCTTCGTTTTCTTCAAGAATGAAGACTGGAACCCCTTTCTTCCCCCAGCTTGCCCTCTTGCACAGTTGGTATTTACTGCTCTTCAGTATGCAAAACCGGATCTTCCATTAAGGTAGGAATGAGTAGGCCTGCGTTGGCCTCAAATGTACCTTCTATATAGATTGGGTCAGGATCTTTAGAGCTAGAAAGGAATTTACAATCCATACGTTGCAAACCCCTACTTTTATTATACACAGGATCTGTGACAATGGTTATGTGACTTGCCTGGGGTCACAAAGCTAATAAGCCATGAATTAAGCCAAATCTTTTTGCGCCAAAGTGGAATGTTTAAGTTACTGTTACCATGCCATCTGTACACTCTGTTCTTCTATTTCAAAAAGGCAATTGAGAATGAGTGAAACAAATTCTTCAGAATTGTACACCCCTTTTCAATGGGTAAAATCAAATGTCAGGAAAAAAATCATAAGCCACGCTTTGTCGTGTAGACAGCAAACACGAAGTCTTAGAGCCTGAGTGGACAAGAGGCTATGGCCCAGGTGTGGCCCAGGTGTGGCAAGTGACATACAGGGCGTGGACACAGGCCTGGCCTCAGAGTGCCAGACAGTAAGCACAACCTCTTCTCTTGAGTCACCGAATCACCGAGCCACACCTTTCCTTTGGGATGACTCTGGCTTAATCTGGAGGGTGGGGTGAATACTTCCCTCCTACACTGAAGACTTAGCCTCTTTATTTTTCTAGGGAAAGTGAGAGATCCAAGGGATTTAGATCAGGGTTTTGTCGTTCTTTCAAAGCTTTATAATATCTATATCTTAGGCCAAATTTACAATATCACATTATGTTTGGTAAAGTTAGCTTTTGTGTGTGTGTGTGTGTGTGTGTGTGTGTGTATGTGTGTGTTTTAATGTCCTAAGGAAGCTCTACAGCCTTTATAAGCACTTTGAAATAATGCCAAGTTCCTAAGATTATCCTTGTAAGCCCTACATATTCCAGGTAATTTGGCCTGTACGGTCTTAATATTTTTTGATAAGCAAATAAATTTAAAAATAAAGAAGAATGCTAGGCTTTTGTTATCCCCTATGTTCATCTAAAAGTAATAAATCTTTATGTGGTGGCGCCTGTGGCTCAAAGGAGTAGGGCACCAGCCCCATATGCTGGAGGTGGCGGGTTCAAACCCGGCCCTGGCCAAAAACTGCAAAAAACAAAATAAATAAATAAAATAAAATAAAATAAATCTTTATGTAAAAAAGAAATTGAAACTTTAGAGGGAACTGACTTAATATTTAAGCACAGGAATTTCACTTTGCACAAATTAAGTAACAACTACCTTATTTATATAAAGTCACCTAAAGGTGTTGAAACAATGTCTTCACCATCTCTACCAGGCCCAAAGATAGGATCCCTCTGCTTTCACCACAACACGTCCTGGGATACAATACCCTGAAATCTGAGCTCTCTTGACTGGCTCATTGAAAGCTTGTGATATTGGCACTGTGTATTAATGCCAGCCTCCTAGCTGTCTCATGTTTCAGTCTAATGACAACATACTAATTTATTTACTTTGTCAATTCTATTGCTTCTGGGAAAGTATTGTACAGAGTAGATAACGTATGGAAGAAGGCATGAAGAACCTCTCTTTCTTAGCTTGGTAGCAATTAGAAGTCACTCAGCCCACTTGCAGTCTGGCTGACCTTTCTGGAAGAGGCCCCGGTGTTCTGAGGTCCTTCCTCAAATTCTTCCCTATCAGCACCTGAAAACCCAAATGGCCAGAATGATATCTCATTCCTTTCCCACTTCCCCCAAGATCTTACATTCCTTGGGAAGAAAAGGCTTTGACAAGGAAAGTCTTCAGAAAAAAAAAAAAAAAAAGGCAGGTTCTTTTGTTTTAAAACTCTTGAGGCATTAAGCAGCATATATTACATTTTTTAATAACAAGTGAGAATAAGGAGCTCCCGACCCTCCCACCCCCATCAGTCTACCGGAAGCCATTAGTAGTTGCAAATTCATTAGGCTAAATTGTCTCATCCCATTTTCCGGAGCACAAGTTAGGAAACGTGAAGTTTCGGGGGTAAGGGGTGAGAGGGGTAAGGGGTGAGGGCAGGTACACCCTGGAAGAGGATTCATCCCACTCAACTGTTGGGACAGTTTTACAAAAGGAGCCAGTGGTTCCGTGAGCTTCTCAGAGGGGTGCCCAACCCCCTGGTTCTACATCAAAACTGTTTATGTCTGTAACTAGCACTTGCTCTTTTGCTAATTATATAAACCTGTTAGCTGCTATTATTTCTTGACCATTTCTTTAGACAACATCCCCCTTTCCTATTAAAAAACTAAATACAGTTGTGTTCAAACCTCATCATGGTTTTGCTGTTTCTGAGTCTACATTCTCTGAAGGTACGGTGGAGAAGCAGCCCAGTTAGCAGGACCTTTATAGCTATAAAGACACCCTCTCTGTCTCCAAGACTTTGGCATTTAAGAACATTACTCATATAAGAATTCCTTAAACTGTAAATGCTTACCTATTACTCATCATCTGCTGAATCCACACTGCTTCAGAGACAAGCAATAAGAGATTAGGTGGGCAGGAGAATTAATATTCTTTCTGAATCTTGTTTCATGGCTTCCTAAGTGGCAGTGCCACCACAGAGAGGGAAGGGAATGGATTTCTCTTTCTTAGAAGCAGGTGCCGCTAGCTGTCAGTCCAGGCTTGATCAACCTCTTCCTAGCTGTGTGACTTTAGGCATGTTACTTAACTTCTCTGAGCTTCATTTACTCACGCAGTCAAGATATCTCCCTTGGGAAAGGCCAACAGGATAAACTGTAGGAAATATTTAGCACAATATTAGTAGATGTTAGCAGTTGTTGTTAGGCCCAAAAGAGTCACCAAGGCGGACAGATCTTCTATCCACACTGTTTCAATCATTCTGTTGCAATTGGCTGAATTTCCATGCTGGGTGGCATAAAAAGTTGGAGTCTTATCTATTTTTAGTTCAACCATTTAGCGAGATAATTTTGACCCCATTCAAAGCCTCCCTCATTATCCCCTAATAAAGTAGAAAAATAGACAGCAATACATCTGGAATAAAATGTCTTTTAGACAGAATAAAATATATTGCTTTTTTTTTTTTTTTTTTTTTTGCATATATCGCCTTTTTATTGGACAGTATCAGTTTTGTTCAAAGCATCCATTCCACCTCATCTCAATTTTGGGCAGGAAGATTGTCCTATCTCCAGCATGTCCCGTGCTGGTCTGTTTAATTACTGGTTCAGGAATAAGCATGAAACCCAAGCTAAGTTAATCATAGGGATGTCCAGGATTTAGTTTAGTGGTTGAGAGAAGAACAATTCTCCTTTCCTCTGGGAAGGTGTGTCTTGCATATAAAAAGCCCAGAGCTGTGGCACCTGCTTCCTACTATGAAAGAATCCAAACTGCAGATGAAGCCAACCATGAGAAGAAAGCAAAGTCAAAGTAATCTCAAAGAAACAGAGCTGGGGAACTGATCAAAGCACTCCTGAGGCTTCCTAGAATGGTGGGCTTTTCAACTTCGTGAGCCAATAAATCCCTTTAAGCCCTTTTAGAATAGCGTTATACGATACGTGAGGCCTACTGTATCTTAACCGTATGGGGTTGTTGTCACTCACCATTATGCTGCCACCCTCTATCAAGGGCTGATGTAGAAAACCACATTGGTTATGCTTCTATATCTTCTAGAAACCAGTCTTGAAGGCATTATGCTACTGTTACCCTTTAAACACAAATCCACATGGTGAATTTACTATAATGTTAGAGGGGAACAAAGCTTATGTGTCATTTTCCAAAGTAGGAGATCTCTATTCCAATTTCCTTTTTGCCTTCACCATCTAGAAAACAAAGATACAGGATGTGGGCAGGTCTGAGCTCTGCAGGGGCCTCAACAATGTGTGATGACAGGAAGATGGAGGGAGCTGAGAACACTGTTATCAGGGTCCCTAACACCAGCCAGGCCTCAGGGAGAAGCACGGGCCCTGCATACACTGGAAGACCAGGGTAGGAAATATGTCAGCTCAAAGGTTTAGACTGGAACATCTTGCATAGGATAGGGCTCAAGAAATAGCACTTGTCTTCTACCCAGCATTTCTAAAAGTGAGCATGAGAACCACCCACATCAGATCCACCTGAAAAGTACAAGGTAATTATAGAGAATACTGATTCCGAGGCCTCACCCTAGGCCCTACTGAAGCTGATACTGGGTGGCCTTAGAAAATCTGTACATCCAATGAGCTCCCTGACTGAATCTGATATATTCTGAATTTCTTAAACTTGCTTAATCATAAGATTGGCCAGAAGCACTTCTTTTTTTAACATTTATTTATTTATTTATTTCAAATTAATACAAGGGTGCAAATTTTTAGGTTACATTGCTTTCAATTCTAAGGTAAAGTTCAAGTTGTAGTGAGCCCTTCACCTAGGGGGCGTGCTGAATACCCTCACATTGTTCACATGACGTGAGAACATGCCAATTGCCCTCCCTGCTCCTGGCAGTCCTTAAATCTTTTATGTTTACCTGGATGGAGTTGAAACACATTCATCTTAGTAAAGTATCTCAAGAACCAAAGCCCTTTTTAATAAACTGACTACACTTCCCCATTCCAGAACTCTCCAATCAGAATCTCCAGGGGAAGGGTCTAGGAACATGCACATTTAATAAGCACTCTAGCAAATTTTTTGACCATATTTGTTTACAAAATACTGCCTACCTTAGTTCAGGCTGCTATAGCAAAGTTATCATAGCCTGGGTGGTTTGTAAACAACAGGAAGTTTCTCACAGTTCTGGAAACTGGACATTGGAGACTGGGATGCCAGCATGGTCAGGTTCTGGTGAAGACCATCGTGAAGGATGCAGACTGCCATCTTCTCATTGTATCTCATCCTATAGAAAGAAGGCACAAAACCTCCATATGGTCCTTTTTATAAAGACCCTAATTCCAGTCATGAAAGCTCTGTCCTCATAACCTAATTACTTCCCAAATGCCCCACCTCCTAACACCCCCGAATTGAGTTAGGATTTCAATATATGAATTGCAGGGACATAGTCACTCCATACATTTCTGAAAAGAGTACTGAAAATACATTGGTGCTACAGTGTGGAGACACCCCCATCCCAGGTCCAATGGAGCACAGGGAGACCACATGGCCCTGAAAGATGTAGCAAGGTTATCACATCCAAGATTTGGAAAGCCTGACTTGCTTCCAAGTCTTTCAAGATGATGAACTTGAGGATAGCCATCCAGACACATCTCACACTTGCCAGGTGAAGCCCACGCCTGCTAATGCTACCCAACCTTGGGGCCAAATGCTCAAAGCTGAGCAAATCAGAGCCAGGATCTAGGAGGCACTGGCCTGCTATGGTCCTTAAACCACAATCATTGGATCTCACCTAGAGAGCTTCAGTAAAATCCATGCAGGGCTCCACCCCAAACTAATTAAATCTGAATGGCAGGAGTGGGGGAGATTGCTGTGTTTATTACACCCTCTACACCCTGTCTGGGTGCTTCTCTTGCACAGCCATGGCTGGGAAACCCTATCAACTGTTTTCACACTCTCTCCTTATCTCTGCTATGAACTGCTTTGCCTCAGTATTTCTATTTAAAAAGAATTTCAGGCATTGTTGCAAATCAGTGGGGAAATACATTAGAACATTTAAATTGACTTGTTGGTTCAGCCAGACAGCTAGAGAGGTCACTTTTTTAAGTATCCAACTCCAGGTAAGTAGGCTTCTCCAAAATCCTTCTACAATGATGAAATATAAATCATAAAAAAATTCTGGATCCAGAATTATAAATATTCTTACCTGTTTAGAATTTGGTATTTGTTACTTCTACAGGATGGGAAAACCAATCTACATAAACACTAAGAGGCGGGTCCTTGGCCTTGCACCTGACCAATGTCATTACCCTCCATACACTTTGGTCACATACATGGGAAGCCACACTTGCTCAGAAAGTGCTCCAAGCATCCTGAGCTCTACAGGAGAAGAATGCAGTAGAGAGGAATTGTAATCACCTCTTCCCCCCACAATAGAATATCCTTTTAATGGAAACAATGAAGAAAGAGCCCTATAGGCAAAAATTTCTCATTGCAATTTGGCTCTAAGAAGTAAAATTTTAAATCAGTACTTTTAAAATAACGGTGTTTCCAAAGGCATGGGCCACACTCAACAGAAGCCCTTCTCTCTCACCAACTGGCTACCCAGGCCCACACAGCAAACTACTGAAGGATCAGGGACTCAAATGAAAGAATTTAGAAAGGTTCAAGGGGAAAAATTAATGAAACCAACCAAACTATGAAGACAAAAAAGAGCTCTCCAAAAGTAAAGCAAAAAATTATTTAGACGACCAAATACTTACAAATTGTTTGTAGTCCTGAGTTTGGATAACAGTGGAAAGTACATTGGAAGTAGTGACCTCAGTCCCAGATCCCAGCCATAACATGTACTGATGCTTTGATCTCAGGCAAGCCTTCTAATCCTAGTTTCCCCAGCTAAGAAAGGGAGATAGTAGCGCCTTCCTCACTAGATTAAAATGCAGACCAAAGGAAATAACATGTAAAACAAAAAAGTCCTTTGAAACTTACCTTTGCCATATAGTAGGACATCTAGAAATACATAGTTATATTCCATGCTGTGAAAACTTGTAGTTCAGAATTTTGAACAATTAGGTGCTCCATAGCAAAACGAAGGGCACGGAGAACTTGGAGAAGGTTCACAAGACAGCCACAGAGATGATTAAAGAGATAGAAAATCAAAACCATGCTTAGGAAAGGATAAAAGAACCAAGTTCACCCTACTTGGAGAAGACAAGTCTACAGTGTAATTTAATCTTTGTTTACAAGTACATGCAGCCTGGTGTCCAGCTGTTCTTTCCAACTTACAGAAGAGAAGAAAGTATCATAGACTCTGGTCACTGGCAGATTTGACATGTGAAAATTTCAGATCACTGTGCATGACTATGAAGGTTCATGACATTTTATAATTTACATATTTTTTCTAAGCCACAAATTCTAACCCCAGGTGTGTGGGGAGAACCCATCAACTTGTCAGCGACAGAGTCTTTCCAACCATCCACCATGGACTCTCAATGAAAATGTATTGTACTCCACTAATCATCTTTCACACAATAATTCTCTGAAATAGCAATAATAATTGCTACCTTTAAATGTTCCTTTTAAACAAGCAGGGTGTGCTAAGAGCTTTGTGAGCAGTATTTCATTTCATGGAGAAAGGAAATGAGGCATGAATACCGTATATGCTCGAGTTTAAGCCGAGTTTTTTCGGCACAAAATTTGTGCTGAGTTCGGGCTTTTTGGTACAAATTTTTTGCCAAAAAAAATTCGGCTTATACTCGAGTATATACAGTAGATTAAGCATCCTGCTCAAGGTCACCCAGCTAGGAAGCAGAGGAGCTGGGATTTTAATCCAGGTCTAATCCACAGCCCATGTTCTTAAGACTGTAACTAACTTTTCTTTATGAATAACAACTCCTAAAATAAAGGAGCCATTGTTGATGAGAGCAATGAAAGTAAAGTGAAGAATACAAATAGGTTTGGCTCTACCAGAAACCAAAAGTTTCATCAAATTTGGACGTGGATGGTATTTTCAACACAAACTAGACTGCCTCAGAATTTGACATTCCACTTGCTATTGTATTTGCACATTTTCAGATTTTCTAGATTTGCGGACTTTATCCAGCCTTCCTGGTCCAACTCAAGTTGGGCTCTGATCACCTTCCTGCCAATGCTTGTCAAGGACACTCTCTCCCTCTCCTGCAGCCATTCACATTTGCTGTCTACACAATAAGATTGACTCAACATCACATATAATCCTGCTTTCTGTGTATATCAGACCTTATATTCTCACTGTTTTCTATAATCTCATTATAGCACATTCACTTTCTGGCTACATTCTTCAGTTCATTTCCACAGAGCCTGAGATGAACCAGATATGAATGTTAGCCTGTGAGTTGGTGCTGAAATAAGACAGGACTTCTACATGGGGTTGAGTTGTTACCCAGAGAGTTAGAAGTAGGCTCCTTGAGAATGGGAATTAAAAATCAGACCCAAGAGAAAGTAAAGTTTAAGACTAGAGGCACAATATCCAGATTCAGTTAAAAGTCAGACACCACCATTAGGAAATGAGGCAAAAGCCGGAAGCTGGGGAAAAGAACAGAGGTAGGCAAGAAAGAGTAGTAAGATTCACAGCACAGAACTTAACAAAACAAGCAGCCACAATGAGGCTCTCCATTACCGGGACATGTAGCAAGGAGGCAGTTTTGGCAATTTGGAAACACAGGATTGGGGCAGACTCTGTCTGGAAGGAGAAACCATGACACAAGCCATTCCAACGCAGCATGTCTTCTACTATAGTGGTCACCACAAGTGTTCTGTGGAATCACAGGAAAGAGCCTTCAAGGAGTCTTAGAGAAAATGAGCCGTAGCCTGAGTCTCAAAGGAACAGTAGGTGAGAAACAGAAGAAAAAGTATTCTAGGAAGTTAAACAGCACAAGCAAAGACCCCCCAAAATTCAATGCAAAGGGGTTCAGAGAAGCAAAAGGTTATTGTGCCAGGATATTTTGAAGATAGGGCTGAGATTTACATGTAGAAGACCAGGTCCTAAAATCCCAAGCAAAGCAATAGAGGCAGGAGTAAGCTGAGTTTGATTAACCAACAGCCAAAGTCAGCTGGCATAAGGGGGAGGTTCTGAATGCTGCAGTGGGCACCCTAAGCAGGAGGGAGCCCCTGAAGAGAGGAATCCCGAACCCTCAGGAAAGTTCATCAGGAGAAAATTATAGTAGTCCAAAGGCAATGTGATAAAACACACACACACACACAACAAAGGGCATGGAAAGATATGGGAAAGAGTAAACAAAAATAAGGAAAGTCAACAAAACCAGAAGAATTCCATGAGCTGCTAGAAGTGGATATGATTGCTTCTGAGGGCAGAGTTCAATGTCCTTTTGTCTTCTGACTGGATCAATAAGAGAACTGGGAAGAAAACTACAAAAGTTCCTCAACCTAGGATGCCAAATTAGGCTGTGCCTGGACAACCAATGATTTGCCCAGTGTCCTATGTGGTCATCTGCCTTCTTGGCCTGCTAATTAGGGTATTAGAAATTACACTGATATCTTTTATTATATTACATATTCTATGTTGTCTTAAAATTAAGTACATATACTATACAAATTCAATATATTAACAACATTAGACACAATTATGATTATGTTGTGTGATTACATTATCTAAATATCATTAAAATAGCAAAAGAAGAAGAGTACAGTGTCAGAACTCATATTTTAAAACCATGAGCCCAGTTTCAAATGTGGACCTTGGAAGTACTAACTGTGTGATTGGATTGATATCTGTCTCCGGGTTCGTAAACTAGACTGTCACACAGGGCTGCTGTGAAAAAGAGACAACATTACATGTTTTAGGCAATCAAATTACCATCAATTGGTGGTGGTAGCAGGAGTCTGAACCTGGACTGGCATTCTGGGCAGCATAAAGGCCAGAAACCAGACAAGAAATACTGGACCAGTGAGGAAACTGGTTTCCTCCAGTTTCAATCCAAGCCTTGGAGTTCTCTTGAGTTATCCGGAGAAACTCAGATGTGTTAAGTCTTTCTGGAGAGCAAAGTTCCCCTTCTATGGACTAATGTTTGATAAGGGTGATCTGCAAACATCCAGGAAGGTCTATAACAAACAAGCAGAGAGCACAAAAAATCTCATTGACCACAGTGAGGTTGGGCAACTTTAGAAGGAATATTGTTTCCTTTCCTGGCATAAAATACTTAAGGATCAAATGAATGTGACAGCTACATGGAAAGACAGTGGACCCTTGAAGAATGCAGGGGTTAGGGGGATTGATCCCTGCAATTAAAATCTACTCATTATTTTAGACACCCCCAAAATCTTTTTTTTTAATTTTAGATTGATATAGGGTGCAAATGATTAAGTCACATTATTTGCATTTGTCAGGCAAAGTCCAAGTTGTAGTTGAGCCCTTCACCCAAGAGGTGTGCCATACGCCCCCACATTGTGCCTGCCAGGTGAGAGTTCCCCAAACTCCTTATTCCCTCCTGACTCCCTTCCTTCTCCCTCCTATTTGAGTTTGTGTTTTTCTCTCTTGTGGACACCCCCAAAACCTGCTGTTGACCAGAAGCCTTATCAATAAGCCAATTAACATATATTTTGTATATTGTATGCATTATATAATGTATTCTTACAATAAAGTAAGCTAGAGAAAAGAAAATGTTATGAAAATTAAAAGAAAGATCTTAAGAAAATTAAAAGGTAGAGATAATGCATTTTCAGTACTGTATTTACTGATACCGGAAATTTATGTCCTCTGTTTATAAGAGGAACCATCTATCTGACATGGTAGCAACTGCAGTTGTAGACCTCAATCTACGGTCCGTATGATGCAATTCAACTTTTTCCTGTAATGTCATGACTTTGCTTTGCTTCTTGGGAGTACTGCCAGCATCACTATTGGCACTTCATATGGGTCCCCTGTTGTTATTCAAGATTTATGGTACTGTACTACACACAATAAAAAAATACAAGAGAACGTTGAAAGATCACTTTTTGCTGCATTGCAGAATTTACTGGAGAGATGAACTGCTCACACGGAGATGATTAGCGTCACAGTGTTTTAAGCAGATACTCGGAACACAAGCTCACTGCAATAGCAACAGGAGGTGGTTATGAAATTATTACAATAGTACAATGTGTACTACAGTTAATTTTATGCAGTTGTGATTTAATACTGCATCTTTATGTTTGTTTACATTTCTCTCAACTGCAAATGGTACCATATGTGATCTCTAAGAATTTGTGAGTGTTACTTTTGATAAAGTTTAACTTTTTATAATAGATGTGTGGATATTTTATGGCAGTAAATGATAAAAATAGACTAGTGTCTGCATGTATTTTATGCATTCATGACATACCTTAATTTTTTGCTATTAATATTTCTAGGCAACATAGTTCATCTTTGAGTTTTTTCTAACTGTCCTGAGTGTTCAAAACATTTTTCACCCAGCATGGTGGCTCACACCTGTAATCCTAACACTCTGGGAGCTAAGGCAGGTGGATCACCTGACTTCATGAGTTAGAAACAAGACTAAGCTAGAGCAAGACCCTAAAAATAGCCGGACATTGTGGCATGCACCTGTAGTGTTGGGAGGCTGAGGCCAGGGGATTACTTAAGCCCAAGTGTCTGAGTTTGCTGTCAGGTGTGATGTCACAGCACTCTACTAAGATTGAAAAAATGAGATTCTGTCTCAAAAAAAAAGAAAAATTTTTTCAGTATGTTTGTAGAAAAAAAATTACATATGATTGGACCTGTGCAGTTCAAACCTATGTTATTCAAGACTACTGTACTTAAAGAAAAGAGCCAAAGGCTTGGTGCCTATAACTCAGCGGATGGGTGCCAACCACATACACCACAGCTGGTGGGTTCGAATCAAGCCTGGGACTGCCAAACAACAACAACTACAAAAAAAAAAAAAAAAAAATAGCTGGGCTTTGTGGTGGGTGCCTGTAATCCCAGCTACTTGGGAGGCTGAGACAAGAGAATTGCTTAAGCCCAAGAGTTTCAGGTTGCTATGAGCTGTGATGCCATGGCACTCTACCAAGGACAACATAGTGAGAACCTACCTCAAAAAAAAAAAAAAAAAAAAAAAAGGAATAAGTCAGAACATGATTAATATTCCTTATTTAGAACATACCTACTTTATTTCCTAATAATTAAAACACCATTTGCCTTAAGTTAAATTCATTCGTTCAAATATCAATTGTGTCATAAAATGATTCTTGCCCCTAAAAAGGAGAATTTATGATCCCATTTCTTCTCAGATCCCATTTCCTCTCATGGTTACACGAAAACCCAGGAAAAGGGGCCAAGTAACAACTTCCCTGCAACTGGGCATGGTGAGTCTGGGGAGATAAGACTCCACGCATCTCTGGCTGGTGGGATCTGCCTATAATCTTCCCTTTGAGGATACAGGGAGTCAGCAAGGGACTTCTGGATCCCAAGAAGAGGACAAAAACAGTGGAAAACTGGCAAGCAGTTGCATGTGTTCAATCGACCTAATCCCGCTGGCAACTGTAAGTACAAGCAGCAGTAAGACTGCAAACGGGAAAGGCCTTACCTGTGAACTGTTTTGGTGTTTTTGGACTTGGCACTCAGTTGAACTGCCTTGGGGAGAGCTTGAGCAGGAGTGCGGAAAACTTTGGGCATTGTCTGGGGACCCAGACTGACCCACTCAGCAGGAAGCCATTGTGAGAGAACTGCTCCGGCAAGCTCCGCCCTCAGGGTCCCAGAGCAAGGATCAGGTGGGACAAAGTAACCTAGTGACTGAGCAGCCAAAGGCAGGGACTGAGCTGCCTTACAGCCTTAATCCTTAAGGGGAGAGTGAAACGGTTTTGGCACACTGGAGCCTTGGATGGTAGCCCTGGGTAGAGTGCTGTGACGTCACAGCTCATAGCAACCTAAAACTCCTGGGTTTGGTGCCACCAGGACCTCCATAGAGCTGTGCCATGACCCCTGACCCGCAACCCACACCCAGCTGGCCTCTGCATGCCCTGACCAGAAATTGCAGAAGCCGCACAACCCTATGGCCTCCCTCCTGTGTCCTCCCAGCCTCCACACTAGCCCACTCATCTGGACAGGGACTCTGGTCTCTGGGTGCCCTCTGGAGCCCTCCCTGCCTCTGCACAGAGCCCTTCCCCTGACCAGAGACTGCTGGAGCCTTGGGCATTCTGTGCCAAAGTCACTGGATGCCAGGCACTCTCAGAACTCTGCGCACCACCTCCTGCCCCGTTGCTGGATCCGGGTGTGTCACACACCAGAGCTGCTTCCACAACCAGAACTCCCTAGCTAGAGCAGCCCCAGAGGAACTACATAGGGTCACTCCCTACAAAGATCCAGAAACAATAGAGTGACCCCACTGGGGTCTATTCTTGGAGAGACATCTCCCCAACTCTGAGGACAGCCAGAGGCAATGGTGAAAAACAATCATGAGGCAAAATCAACAGAAAAACTCTGGCAATATAAATAATCAGAGTAGATCAACTCCCCCAAGGATCAATGGGGCAGACACAGCACAAGATCTCATGCACAAACAAATAGCTGAGATGTCAGAAATCGAGTTCAGAATCTGGATAGCAAATAAGATCGAATAAGAACTCCAAGCAGTAACCCAAA
>CAUYPK010011467.1:0-20368 GCA_963574355.1 Loris lydekkerianus | reverse complement strand
GGATTTATAAACATTTATTTACAAGACTTTACTGCCTTAAATGGGGTTTTCACTTAATTAAATGTGCCATTAAATATTGTGGATTAAATAGTTCAGTGGAATACAGTTCAGTTCAGCCACCTACCTCTTCAGCTCAGCCGCAACTTGTGGACTGAGCTGAAGCACCGCCCCTCAAGCAGACGGCAGAAGACAACTGGAGACTACGTGCATTTGATTAGGTGTGCACACACCAAATCAAATAACCTGTATGACCCGAGTATAAGCTGAGTTCAGGTTTTTCGGCACAAATTTTGTGCCGAAAAAACTCGGCTTATACTTGAGTATATACAGTACTATGCTGATATAGCTTTTATTACTTTTAACTCTAAGACTGTTTAATCTGATCTTTTAGCTGTTTTATCTCAGCTACCATGATCTTACTCTGATCTGTTAGATGTTCAATCTGATATTTTAACTGTAATGTCTTAGTTGCCATGATTTTTCTCTTCTGGTTTATTTTGTTGGCCTTTTACCTCTTACAATCTTTCCCTTTCAAATTGAACCTTTTATTACCTTAAAGGGACAGGGGGCGTTGATCTTTTCAAGGCTACTTCCTGCTGAAAGTGGATGCTAGAATAGGGGAAGGCAACTAAAATTTCCTTTCCCTAACTTGGTAAACTCTTGCAACCTATTCCCAAACTTCTTTTCCCTTTACTATTTTTTTAGTCTTTTATGAAGGCTTCTCTCACCCTCCAGTCTAAAGGCTTTTGTTTACTAAAGGTTCTTCTTATCTCCTAGTTCTATCTTTTCTCTTTCCTCTCTAAAGGCTGCTTTTTTCCCCCAGCCTCTTCACAGAAGAGGCTGAAGGCTTTTATCGGCTTTATTCCCCAAGCCACTTTACAGAAAAGGTGATGAGAATTTGGAAAGAGAAAGCACAGTAAAGAAGGCAAAAAATGAAATGAAGAAGGCCTATTGTTGGCTGTCTTTTTCTTATATATCTCTCTTCCCTCTTTATATATTTCTCCTCTTTTTTTTTTTTTTCTATTTGCTAGAGGTTTATTTCCCTTTTGGTCCATGTCTACTAGATCTCAGTGGCTTGTTTACCATCCTACTTCTGACACTACTTATCAGGGTCCCTTTGTGGTTGCCACTTATTGGGCCTTGGACTGGTCAGGTCTCCACCCCTGGCTTATCTAGGTTCCGGATGCAGACTGCTAGGCTACTTTGCTTGGGAACAATTGCTCTTAGATGCCTTCAGGCTATCAGCTTTAGCAGAAGGGAGAGAGAGAGAAAGACAGTATTTGAGGAAGTAAAGCAATTTTAGTAAGAATACATCTTAGCAGTCTTTCATAGAGAGAGACACTGTGCCAGTGTTCTTCAGGCAGGAAACGCGACAGAGTCAGAGTCAGGGCGTCTGTGGTAGAATGCGCACTTCCGACTGCCTTCTCCAGCCTCTTACAGACACACTCCCATGGCTCTTATCATCACAGGTCTAGAGACTGGCAATCACTGATGCTTTTGTCTCTCAAGCTCTCATGTTTGTTAGGCAAGCTAAATCCCTGCCCATGCCCTTTTCACCAAGGTGTTACATTACCGGGCTATATAGGTGTTTGTTATAACTCTCACTCCTTGCCGTACACTATATGGACTTCTCCACAGCACCCTTGAATTTCCTGTAGATTCTTCCATCTACCTCTTTGGAAATATGCTCTTTCCCTAAGTCTTTGCATGCTATAGCTTCCTCATGTCCATAGACATATACTCCTATCACTGTTCTCTCTCGTCTTTAAGTAAGAAGAAATCTGCCAAGATTCAATGCAAAGTTCAAAGTGTTTTCCTAACTTTCAGAAAAAAAAATCAAAATAATCAGACAAGTTGTCTCCTTTAGAATTCTTTTCATTCATTCCAGCTGATGGCATAAGGTGATGTCAATCCTGTGTTTCAGTCTGGTGATCACTCTAAAGTAAGAGGAATATGGTTGGAGAACACCCACTACATAAGATAATAGATTGTGAATACAAGGGCTTTATTGAAGAAAAACATCTGTTAATTTAAGTTAACCTGGATGAAGCAGGAAGTGGCATCAACAGTACCCCAATTTCTCATTTTGGTTCCCAGGAGGATGCAGTCTGTTCATACTCTCAGGGTGGAGGTGATTAGGGGAGACACACGGTGACTCTCCCTTGACTGTTTTTTTTAACTCTTCTTTACCCCTGATTTTGGATGCCTATTCAAGTGAAAGGTAAATTGCAGTGTTGGATCTCAAAACAGTATCTGAACAAGCAGGGTACCACTCCCAGGTGCCCTCCTTGTGATCAGTGTTCATGGCTCGTATAAAACACCCTCAATAACCCCAGCTGTCACATCAGGTCATTGCACCAGAAGTGGGGGGCTACTTCTCATTGGCACAACACCTCTAATTTTCTTAGATTACAAGCCATTATCAGAAACTAACATTTTCAAATATTTGGTGTGGCAATGACAAGTGAAAAGTTCTGTTTGCTTTCTTAGAGCAGTATCAGAGCCATCTACAGAGTTGCTTGTCTTGTGGTTTGTTGCACTTACAATACTAAGAATACTCAGCTTTCTCTTCTCAATTTGAGTCACAAATCAAATGTTAAGAACTCCTTTATATAATTATTTCATTATTATAGTTGTGAATTGTTGTCTTTTGCTATGTGCAAAAGACTCTGTAGGAGTGTAAGCCAGGTGTCATTTACAACAAGAATTTTCAGAGTTGCAATTTCAGATAAACTGGAAATATTTTGCTTGAATACTCTCAATTCTTGGACGTTACAACTTTTTCCTGGTAGTATCCACAATCGGGCTTGAAGTGATTTATTTACATCTCCAAATTCTTCTTCCTAATGGGCACAGAGGTTACTAAATATCCTGTAACTCCCTAAATGAACATAAAAATAAGATTCTGATAATAACTCTCAGTTCTGGTTATTTGCATGAATATGTATGTGTATATGGAATGTTTATGTTATAATTAATTTTTTAAATGGTTTATTATACTCTAATATAATATAATTTTTCACTAGAAAATAGATTTTTCATTTGATTTTCAATACTGTATGTTTCCACTTAATTTAAATGTCACAACAGGAATGATTTTGGAAACATAACAGTGAGCACAAAAAACTGTACTGATAGAGTTACATATTGTATAATGCAATTTATTTTTAAGTAAAATATCTAGCAAAGCTTACCTCTGCTGTCTGAAGTAGGATGGTAGTTATGCGTGGAATTAGGAGTAGAAATGCACAAAGTGAGTGGTTCTGTTCATTCTTTGTCTTTGTGTGTTTGATTTGTGGAAATACTTTGAGCCATGTATTTAAGATATTAGTACATTTATTAAAATGAAAACTTAAAAAAAAATTAAAGTGTTATCAGGTTTACTATCTCTTTCCATAAGTGTTATGGAGGTATTTATTTTTTTATATTTATGATTGTTGCCTATATAAATTAATAGTTTTATGTATAAATGAATTGCATCAGTTATCAGCACTAACAAAAAAGAAGGGAAATAATTTAGAAAATTTTATTTTTCTGATTCATTTTTGTTTCAGGAGAAAAGTCTAAAGAAGCTGCAAATTTTCTGTGGCTCTTGTTATCAAAAAAGACAGAGTCTATTTTTCTACTTCTTGGTTATGGGATTACTTTGGCCAGTAGAATGTGAACTCTGACTCTCAGCTTTAAGTTGTTTGCCAAGCTTCTCTTATCTTTCTTAGAACATTGTGATCCCTATGTAACAAAGTCAGGTGAGCCTGCTGGAGGACCAGAGACCAGAGAACATATGGAGGAAGGACCTCCAAGGCGAGGTCCTGGGGACCTGCTGGCCAACTGCAGATGCAAGAGCAAGCCCAAACAAAACCAGCAGAAGGACTGCCCACCCAATCTATAGGCTCAACTAAGTAAAATGCTTAAGTTTCCAATTTTGTATGTGCTTTGTTAAGCAGCAGAAACTGGCAGATAAGAGCTCTTCCTTCATTAAAGCATGCCATGAGTCACCCAATAAGCTGGTCCACCTGGTCACATTGCATTGGCACCATCTTGAAAATACAAATAAAATCAGACCATTTATTCCCTTCTCTACTACTACTATTCTGGTCCAGTCTACCCCTGTATGTCACTAGGATTATCATAATTGACTTTTCAATGTTCTACTTTCCCCTGCTCATGCCTTGTAAGTGTCTGTTCTACACCAACAGCTAGAATGGTTCTTTCAAAGCAAGGAGATCATGTCAGTCCCCACCCCAAAACTTCCCAAGTTTTCCCATCTCACTCTGAGTAAAACCCAATAGTTTCTTAGTGGGTGTAAGGGCCAGTAGAGTCTGGCCTCCTCTTACATTTACACCTTGAATCCTACTGCTCTCCCCCTACACTTGTTGCCCCACCCCCTGCCCTGGGATCCTCAGTGTGACCCCTACATACCACTCAGAATCCTACCTGGGAATACACTGTTTCTTTTCTCTGGAATGTTCTTTGCCCAAGTAGCCACTTGCCTTGCCCCCTCAGCTTCTCCATGTATTTGCTCGGTGAGGGTGTCTGTGACTCCTATTTACATTTCTAACCTCCACAGGCATGTCCCATATCCTTCTACACTTCCCTCCATAGCACTTATTGTCACCTGAATTGGCATGTGCATTAGTTTCTTAAGGCTTCCCTAGAAAATTACCACAAATTTTACAGCTTAAAGCAACCAAAATACATTGTCTTATAGTTCTGGAGGCCAGAAGTTCAAAATCAAAGTATCAACAGAGCTGTGCTTCCTTTGAAAGCTGTAGGGGAGAAACTGTACCTGTGTCTTTAAGTTTCTGGTGGCTCAAGGCATGCCTTGGCTTGGGGATACCTAACTCGGATCTATACCTCCATCTCCACATAACCTCTCCTCTGTCTTCTCTTCCCTCTTATTTAAGGAACTTGTCATTGGATTTAGATGACCACTCAGATAACCCAGGATGGTGTCACTTTGAGATCTTTAACTTTATAACATTTCTATTGAGAATGCAAGGTTATCTTTTTAAGAGTCACCATTCATCACCACAACATGTATTATGCATGTATATATGTATGCATTATGCATGTACTAATGTATCATCTGTTATTTGTTGTTCCCTATGAATGTGACAGATTCTGTATTTCATTCTTATATCTCTACAGGTATCTGGTAGATACCTAATAAATATTGGTTGAATGAATGAACAAGTATAGTTACTTAAGATATATACTGTGTGTGCAATTAGTATACTTATATTTTATTTTGTGAATTTCCTCATGAGTTTGGTTTGTGATAACCAAATCCTTAGGACTTGGTCTCTAGGTAGACCACTAAAACTGATGACAAGACTCATGTCAATTGGCCTAAAACTTCTAGCTCACTCAGTGCATTTCACCTTATAATTAGCTTGTATCTACAAAGTGTCCCAAGTCGCCATACATAGGGTAATTTCATAACAACACATATCTTAGATACTGTTTGCCAAGAGTGGGAGAAAATAATTCATGTGTGTGTGGAAACATGTGGTCAACAGGTATAGAATATTATGTACGTAAAGGTACATTTAGTTACAATTTCCCACTTTCTTTGCATGTGGCAACTTTTGGGATATTTTGTATGTGAATTTGACCATACACTGCTGTCTATTTCTGTCTGTTGGAGAAGATTCCTACATGAATGTGACCTGTACCCTCTGCATTGCTGAACCTATGCACTTAGGTATTCCACTCACAAAGAGACCAAGGTTGTATTACTGATTCCCATATGTTCTTTAAAACAAACTTAATAAAATCTACCAAGAAACTACTACCATACCCTTTCTTACCCAGACACTTGTGAGAAATAATAAAGAAATAAATAACCCATGTATGTGCAACCTTCAAGGTCACATATGTACAGCCAGTCAATGAGGAATGGTTTCAGACATGTCTAGAGTGCTTAGCCCTCTTAGCTAGTTTCCCCACGTAAACTCTAACCAAGAGGTAGCTTGCTTAGATCTTACACTGCCCCAGATTTTTAACAGCTAAGGACTTTTCTGACATGTTAGTAGATCCACCTTACCATTGTTCACAAGAGGATGAACAAGCATTATTATTTCTCTTTTATATGAAGAGTCAGTTTCAGATAGCATATAAATAGCTTTGTCCAAGGTTGCATGGCAAAAATATACTGAACAAGGAGGTGAAAGATCTCTACACAGAGCACTATAAAACACTGAGGAAAGAAATTGCAGCTGACACAAATGGAAAACCATATCTTGCTCATGCATAGGTAGAATTAATATTAAAATGTCCACACAACCCAAAGTGATTTACAGATTCAATGTAATCCCCATCAAAATAACAGTGTAATATTTTACAGATGTTGAATAAACATTTCTATCCTTTGTTTGGAACCAGAAAAGAGCCTGAATAGCCAAAACAAAACAAAACAAAACAAAAATCAGGAGGCATCACATTATAAGACTTCAAACTATACTGCAAGGCTATAGTAACCAAAACAGCATGGTATTAGCATAAAATTAGAGATATCAATCAATGGAACACAACAGAAAACCCAGATATAAAACCATCTACACATAGCCAATTGATCTTCAACAAAGCCATTGATCTTCGACAACACTATATGCTGGGGAAAAGAAGCCCTATTCAATAAATGGTGTTGGGAAAATAGGATAGTCACATGTAGAAGAATGAAACTGTATTCATATCTCTCATCATGTACAAAAGTTAATTTGAGATGAATAAAAGACTTAAATGTGAGATATGAAACCATAAGAATTATAGAATAAAATGTTGGAAAAGTATCTACATTGCTCTAGACAAAGACTTAATGAAGAGCACCTCAACAGCAATCACAATAACAACAAAAACAAATAAATGAAGCTTGATTAAATTAAAAAGCATCTGTACAACTGAAGAAACACTCAACAGAGTAAATACACAATCTATAGAATGGGAGAAAATATTTGTAAGCTATATATTTGATAACAGGCTAATCATCAGAATCTACAAAGAACTCAAGCAAATCAACAAGGAACAAAGAAAAAGCCCCATTTTTAAAGAAGTGGGCAACAGACACAAGCAGAAACTTTTCAATAAAAGATAGACAAATGGCCAATAAATACATGAGAAAATGCTGAATGTCAGTAATTATCAAGAAAATACACATTAACCCCCCAAACAGATATTGCCTTACCCCAGTTAGAATGGCTTTTATTAAAAAGTACAGAAACAATAGATACTGACATCGATGCAGAAATAAAGGAACACTCATACCCTGTCTGTGGGACTGCAAATTAGTACAACCTCTGTGCAAAACAGGATGGAGATTCCTCAAAATATTAAAAGTAGATTTACCAGCAATGCCACTGCTGGGTATTTACCCAAAGGAAAAGAAGTCATTGTATCAAAAAGACACCTGCCTTCAATGGCTATTGCAGTGCAACTAACAATTGCAAAGACGTGGAACCAACCCAAGTGCCCATCATTCATGAGTTGACTAACAAAATGTGGTATATGTATATACTGTGGAATACTACCCTGCCATGAAGAAGGATGGATTAAGGCCTTTTGCAACAATTTGGATGGAACTAGGGACCATTATCCTAAGTGAAGTATCTGAAGAATGGAAAAACAAATACCACCCGTACTCAGTACTAAACTAGAATTAACTGATGAGCACACATGTGCACAGAAGGAAGTAAAAGTCAATGGAAAGCAATCAGGGAAGAGGGGAGGACAGAAGGAACAAAAACCTACTTAACAGGTACAATGAACACTCTGTGGGGGATAGCACACTTATCACCTTGACTCAAGTGTAAGGAAATTGATCCATGTAACCAAAAACATTTTGTACCCTCATAATAGTTTGAAAAAAAAAAAAACTATATCAAAAACTTAAAACTTGGGTTGTTACCAATGTTCTTCATCTTTTATTTCCTAATCCCTAAAAACATGTCTTTGCCTGTTTTTAACGTACATACTTAATATCCCTATATGACTTATGACTAAATTTTAAGTGGAAAACATATTCATAACCACTTCTTTATTGCCTCAAGGAACCAGAATATGTTCCAGGAGCAAACATTAAGTCATTGTCATTTTCAGCATTGTTGTCTTTTATGTTTATTTTCTAAATTGAGGTGTTCTTACAATTTATTTTTGTTTCTTTTCTATCTATACTTTACATTTGTATGTTTTTATTTTATTAACTGCTTTCCAAGGGTAGTAATTAATGATTCCAACCATTAGTTTCCATGACTGGCTTCTAAAGAAGGATGTTTTTCTCTCCAGGGAAACCTCATTTATTAGACAAAGGCCCAAGGCTTGGAGTCAGGGAACCTGAGCTTTTGACTTTTGTCCCCCCACTGGTTGCAGCTGTATGCTATTTACATTTTTGAACATTTGTTCTACAAGTTTATAAAAGGCATCAAATAATCCAACCTTTAACTTATTTCAAAAGAAAGAAAAAATATTTCTAAAAATGTTATTTGTTCTTAGATGAAAGATATGGTAAATGTGAGAAACTCACCTGTTTAAAGCTGTTCTAATAAAATAATCAAATTCTGGAGAAGCAAGAATCTAATGTACTCAATTCTAATATGATGACAGTAGATGATCTAATACAAGGTGAGGGGGTAAGGGAATGAGAGAGTGGGGAGAGGGAAGGAAGGGGGTGATGGGAACACACGATGTATGGCACACATCTTGGGGGGCAGGACACGATTAGAAGAGGAACGTTACCTAACAAATGTAATCAGTGTAACCTAATTCTTTGTACCTTCAATGAATCCAAAATAATAATAAATAAAAATAAAATTTAAAAAGAATCAAATTCTTGCTTGATACAACTTAAAGCTCCTTTGCCATGGCCAAGCTATGAACCAAGAGTGGGCATCTCTATGTGTCCTGCTGTGGGGGTGTGGACACATCTGATCAAAAATGTCTGGTGTGTATAGACAGGGTGTCAGAAAAATAAGTAAAGGCAGTTGAGAATCATTATGGGATGGAATGAAAATCTCTGGTCAAATTCTAAAATTGGGTTGGTCACTTAGATCTGAGAGGAGTGTGGAGAGGGTGAGGGCCAGAAGAAGTAAAGGGAAAATGAAGAGGAATGAGAGAACATTGAGATCACAATGAAGAGGACAAACGAGGGCAAGTTACATTCAGCAATTGATGTATTTATGATATTTATTTTTCATCTGTTTTACATTCATCCGCTATAAGATATAAACATTGTTACATTTAGAACGCAAATAGGAAATTCATAAAAACAAGTATGTAAGTTTTATCAGAAGACAAAACAATTGTATAAGGTACATCTCACAGATAAAGCACTCAACTATTTGAAGCAGAAAGGGATTTAATACAGGCAAGTAGGTGCTTACAAAATGTGTGGGAAGAACTACAGAAGCAGTCTCTACTCTCTGCTACCTGAATGCACACCCAGCACAAGAATGGGACACTCAAGGGAGCTGCTACCTCTGTCTTATTCAGGAAGGTGGAAAATCAGGAAGCCACCATCTGCTCTGTTGGCCCCAGAGCTCTTAATGTTGGTTAGACCCCAAATTATCTAACTCATACATTACCACCATCTCTCTTCCCACTTGGCTTGGTAATAAATTTACTCACAGCCTTAGAAACCCAATTTTAGGGTCATAGCCAAAGATAATTTCTTTCTCTACCTCTTTATATAAGGGTATGTGCTTAGAGCATAGACCACATGCACAGATGCAGATACCTGAGAACCTGAGACTGATGTGGATGTGCTCATGTCATATTAACAGGGGTAATGTCCTAACTGAGGCATTAAAGGAGAAAGGACAGAGGAAAGTCAACATACATTCAAACTTTCCTAATCCATCTCAATAGTTTAGTTAGATCTGATGGCCTGGCAATAAGCGAGTTTCTTCAGAGCTTCTTTGACCTCTCGGTTTCTTAGGCAATAAATGAAAGGGTTGAGAGCAGGGGTGACAATGGCATAGAAGATAGAAATGATTTTGTTCATGTTGAAGGCATGGATGGCTCGGGGTCGGGCATACATGAAAATGGTGGCTGAGTAGAAAATGGTGACCACCACAAGGTGGGAGGCACAGGTGGAGAATGCCCTCTGCTTTCCTGTGGGCATGCGTACGACAGTGGCCAGAATGCATCCATAGGACAGAGCAGTGATGGAGAGTGGGAAGAGGAAGATGACCAAAGCCAGGATAAAGTCCACCAACTCAGCCACGGACATGTCTGTGCAGGAGAGGTTAAGGACGGGAGAGATGTCACAAAAGAAGTGATTGATGATGTTGGGGCCACAGAAGCTAAGGCGGGAAATGAAGTAGATCTTTGCCAAGGAGATGCCAAAGCCAGTGGCCCAGGACCCCATTGCCAGGCGAAAGCAGAGTCCATGGCTCATAATGGTAGGGTAGTGGAGTGGGCGGCAGATGGCCACATAGCGGTCATAGGCCATGGCAGCCAGAAGCACACATTCTGTGCACATGAGTGCAATGAAGAAGTAAAGCTGTATCATACAGTGAGTGAAAGAGATGCTGTTGCTCACAGACCAAAAGCTAAACAGCAACTTGGGCACAGTCACAGAGATGTACCAGGTCTCTAAGAAGGACAGGTTGGCCAGGAAGAAGTACATGGGCTTGTGCAGTGGCCGATTCTGCTGCACCAAGAGGATGATGATCACATTTTCAGCCACTGTCAGAAAGTAAGCCATGAGGAACATCAAGAACACAGCCACGCGCATATTCAAGTTCCCAGGGAATCCCACCAGAATGAACTTGGTGACCCGTGTCTGGTTCTCCACTTCCATACTGGAGACACAGGGCTTCGTTCTCCTGCGGGAAAAATTATTTACTCAGACTCCATGGTCCCGTAAAAGTCTTTTATCCTTGGCTTTTCCAACTACTGATGACAGTGACAGTTATCATTTATTTAGAACATATTACAGGTTAGACTATGAACTGGGTACATTATGCACATCATATAATTTAATTTCCACACAACTTCTTATATTTATGTATGTGCATGTGTGCACATCTATTTTAACAATGAAACAACTAAAACTTGGAGAGGTATTAAGTAACTGACCACATCCCAGTGGTAGCAGGGCAGGAATCACATTCAAGCCCATACTCTATGTAATGCCCCACACCACCTTCACTGCTGAGGTGAACTATCAAGCCCCCATGATTCATCTTACAATCGCCTACTCCAAAAAATACACCTGGCCTTCCTGTCCCATCACCTGTGTAGAGCCCTGGAAGTTTTTGCAACCACTTTATCCTTAGCATGCTGTCACTTTCTTTCCCTCTGACACCCCTGGATGTGGAAATGAATTTCATTATCCATGAGGAACTCTGGACCTCCTTAAAGTTTCAGGCCTGCCACTGATTTGACCTTGAAATCTTATCCTCTTTAGGATTCAGTTTCTTCTTTTATAAATGTGAATATTAATTTTTTTCAGATTTGTTGCTTATGAATCAAAATCCAAATGAGGTAATGTAAATGAAATTGTATATAAACTATTATATAAATGACAGTAAATGTAAAAGGGCCACTTGCCCCGGTGAGTGCTGTGATGAAGGTCAGTGTAGGCTACAGGAGGGGAGAGAGGAGCAAAACAAACACAGGCCTCACCCTTGGGTGCTTGAGTTACTTGGAGGTGGGCATGGTGAAGATTTAAAAAATAAGCAAAGATAGGAATGCATAATAAATTTGATATATTTTTAATGAAAGTTCAAAAACAGAAAATAATACTAGCATGATCAAGGGAGATCCTTCTGACCTTTGAGGAGATCCTCTTTAGGCGGGTCAGGACTACAGGCCCCTTTGAAGGGCTGAGAGGGGAGAACTGTGCCCATTGAGGTTGCCATGGCCATCCTGGTTGGGGAGGGAGCCTGCCGAGGGGTTGGCAGGGCCAGAACTTGCAAGACCCACTTGGTGATCTTGAGGGATCTGAATTTTGGTCTGAACATTAGCAAACAAAGGATGAAAGGTGAGTGAGGCATAATATGATTTATGCTATGGAAAGATAACTCGCATTGCCAAAAGGACTCCAGGGAGGCAAAAGTGTGAGTTTTGAGACCAGCTGGCGCCAGTGATTTGAATACTACAATTTCAGAGGAGTTGGTGGTGGATTTAAGATAGAATTGCATTTTTAAAATTTCAGGTTAATGTGAGGATACAAACAACCAGATCACAATATTTGAATTTGTTTGGTAGAGTACCTCTTGTAGTTGTGTCCCACACCCAAAAGGTGCACCATACACACCTACAATGTGCCCATTAAGTGGAAGCACCCCAAACCCTCCCTCCCATCTCCCCATACCTCATTCTCTCTTCCCCAACTTGAACAGAAATGAGTTTTTCTCCTTTGTGGCATGAATTAGATCATCTACTGGCTTCATATTTGTTTTTAACAGTAAGTGACAGGTTAGATACATAAAGTGAAGTAGGGAGAGAAATCAAGGAGGAGTTTCAGATATATGGCTTATTACACAGAGATGTTGCCATCTAGTAAGACAGGAAAACTAGGGATGTTTACAGCTGCTTTTCTCACACTTGAAGAGATGGCAGTGGCCAAGAATTTCACAGCGTTACGTTTTGATTCATTTTAATAGCCTAGAATGTCCTCTAATAATAATTTATTGAGTAGTTACTAGGTGCTGCAAGTTTACTAAGTACTTTTCATACTTAGTACTATCCCATTTAATCCACAAAATATTGCTGATGAACAAGGTTTTTCCAGTTTAACAGAAGATTTTATGGTTGAGCCGGATTAAACAATATTTCTAAGTTAGATATGAAATCACAGCTGCAGTGAATCCCAGGCGTGACAGCAACGGCATACCCTTAACCTCTAGTCTGACACACATGTGGATGAAGAATGTCAGACTTTGGATTTAATGACATTTATTATGTTTAAAAATGTATGACTATTTTAAGAAATGTTCATTAATCATATCAAAATTTATAGGCACAGACTATTAAAGATGAGCCCACAGTAAAAAAAAAAAAACAATGACAAGAGTACATATTTGATCAGACCCACAAAAATAAAAATTAACAAACAGAAATGCTGGGTAAATGTATCAGACAGAGATACTCTTTGGATAAGTGTTGAAATATAAATTAGTGAGAGGAAGAGTCATTTTAAGCAGATGAATCAGAGTGAACAAAAGCATCAGCCTGTAATTTTCACAGAAGCAACTCATGATTCCCTGACTGCTGTGTGAACAGGCACCTTATGAATAAGTGGAAAGGGATGGATTGGGGAGAGGGAAGAGGGGAGAGAAAGTGACAGACAAAGAGAGAAAGACACAAACACACTGAGACACTGATGCTGTCAAGGGCCAGATCATGGAGACCTTGGTCTACAGTAGTAAAGAGTTTAAGAATTATCCTATAGTATAGACCAGAGGTTCTCAATCTGTGGGTCGTGACCCACAGGAACTGTATTAAAGGTTCGTGGCATTCGGAAGGTTGAGAACTACTGATATAGACAATAAGAAATCACTGCATGTTCGTCAGCATCATGATAACATCCTCATACTACACCTTGGATTTTGATGTAGAAGGATGGAGTTTGGTGGAACAGTTTTTAAAGCAGAGACTGATAGACAATGATATCCTCATAGCAGACACTTAAAGACAAATGCAAAAAAGAGAAAAAACACCCTAGCTAATGATGTTTATTAAAAAATAAAACATAGGTTCATGACTAGTGTCTTGTATAATGAGGAGGATAGCTTTATTAGCAGTAATGCCTTCAAATATTTTTGTTTGATTTTGAAGCATGGGCTGCCTAAAAAAACACTTGGCTAAAAAACAAACAAACAAACAAACAAACAAACAAAAAACTTGGCTAGTATTCTGTTTGAATTTGGAAGTATTTGAATATGATATGATATCTAAATAAAGTTTTCCCTTGGAAAAAGAATAAAATAAAATAAAACAAAGATAGACATATTTAGCCACCCCTGTTCACAAGTTACATAAGTAAATTTGCACTCCTAGAAGAAGCTCTATAGGGACAAAAAAGAAATTTTCTTCTTTCTCATCAACTAAATGTGGAAGCATAGGCATGAATTATTGCACACTATAGGAGGCATTATGGTATTTATGTATATTATCTCTCTGCAAGACCTGCAGACCCCTTTTATTTGTAGTAGTTTTTACTGCATTAGAGCACACTCAAACATGTCAGCCCTCACAACATATGTTACCATTGGTCCCAGTAATATCTTACTTTTTTTCTGTTCTTACTTACTGCTATGCATTTATCTCTAATTTGGCCAAGATTCTATATAAATGTATGTTCCAAGTAATTTAAAATTGATGAAAACATAACCACTGTCCTTGCCAAGACAGCAGCTGTTTTTATAACCACCATTACAAATAAGTCACTAGGAAGAGGCCAAAGTCTGTGGTATGGGGATGTTGGGGGACACAGCAGGGACCTGGAGATTGGGATCATAATCTGGGGCACTTGTCTCTGATCCAAGAGATGTCTCTCAAAAGTGATAGGATCATCTATTCTGTCAGCTCCTTGAAAACCGGCTGCACTTAGATTTCCTTAATGACAATATCATCCTGTTGGCTGGGGATTGGAGGGGGTACCATAGAAAAGCTGAACATTTTGGGGTTCAAATATTGTTCTGCAGCAGGAGTCTGAAACCAAGCTGCCTGTACAGTTAGGAAGCAATGCTCTGAGAGGGAAACTTACCTTGGCTCAGCAGCCTCTGATGGAACAGTATGTGGAAAGAAATTCCTCACTGATTCTAAAATAGGAAGAAGTAGTAAAAAGAGATTCAGGTATGGAATAGATGTGAATAAACTACTCCCTACACCTAGAAGGAGAAAATGGGCACAGATTACCCTGCTGTTTCCATGCTGATAGCCAGGGCAAGGTGAGAGGAGAGCCTTAGGCACAAGGACCACACCTGTGCCTGATGTGGCACCAGCCTGGCTCTTCCAATACCCTGGGGCCAGGCCACACATCACCTTCCTGATGAATGTGGCAGTGATGTTAGGCACTTCAAGCTGCAAAGACCTTTGGAGTCTGAAAACTTTATAGAGCATCAAGACTTTCCCTACAGCTCTGCCAATACCCAAGAGAAAAGAACCTTGACAAGGGCAGCTCAGATCTCTTGTGGGAGAAATTTTCATTTGCCTATTGTGGAAATCTTAATTGTTTTTTCTATTAGTTCCATAGGGGTGGGGGAAACCCAGTATGGTCATGTACTTTGAAAAGAAACACATTTTTTGTTGACAAATGAAAAAGAAAAGAAAGAGCACTGAGGTTAAATCTCTGTGCACGTATTTTCAATTATTCTTTAATCTTTGGCGTATTTGAAACAGGTGATTATGTAAACGATCCAAGGGAGATATTGATACACAAAAAAGACTGATGTGGCTATATTTTATTAAAATTTATGTAAACGTTTTTGTTTTAAATGCTTATACCATAATTATGTGCCAAATAAATTTATCATGATGGGATCATTGTCACTTTGTCAGCTATAGTATCATATGACCATTTCAGATTCTGGGATAAAGTTCTAGCTAATTAAATATTGCTTCCTTGTAACCTGCAGAACTTAAAAGTATCTCTCAGACAAACAAAGTCTGTCAGATTCCTTGCAGTTTCATGAAATGGTAGATGAAGATATTGATGTTTATAAACAATTTGGTCTGGAATGCCACATATACTTATGGTAATTAAAACAGTAGCCTTTAACAGAATTTCTCTTGTCCAACTGAAATACAAAAATCAAATTTCAGCAAATAAAACTAAGACACCTCTTTCAAATCTCTGGACTCAATTTATATCAAAGTATCAAAAATCTGATATCCTCTGACATATATTATTTGATATTAACCACAGATTACCAACATAAATTTAGACTATTGTAATGTTATGGTCACTAATAGAAAAATTACAGAACTTCTACCAAATAGTAGTTACCCTTGCCCTGTTTTGGTCACCTGTGTGATGGCAGAGTGCTAGGAAGAGCACAATTCTTCAAAGACTGGAAATGCCCAACTTACTGTGAGAGCATTCTGTGAATTATTGTGACTGTGAGCTTTGACTCTTAGAGTCAAAATTTTATGCAAATAATCCCAGATTGGAGTGGTGGCGGGCTCTGAATGAGAGATACCCACCGCCTGGGTTGGCTAGCGCTACCCTAGGCGGTGGCTGTGGCAGTGGTGGTGGAGCATGAAGCCGGCACCATCTTTCCATCCTGGATTGTGATGGCCGCAGCTGCACAGTAGTTGTAAAAATGAATAAGATGGGTGATCGGCACATGCCCGGACCTCCATAAGGGCTGCGCCCCGACCCACAACCAGCTAGGCAACCGCCGGGACCTACAGAAGGGCTGCACCACTCTGGCCACTGAGCCTCAGTAAGAGCTGCCCAGCAACTAGCAACCACCAATGGGAGCCCCCCTGGGCGCCCGCCTGGACATCCGGAAGAGCTGTGCTGCGACTCATCCGTAAGAGCCGTGAGGCAACCTGAGTCCCGCGCTTTCGCACTGGGCCTCCATGCACCCTGACCAGGAATTCCAGGAGCCCTGCAACCCTGTGTCCTCCCTCCTGTATCTTCCCTGCTTCCTCACGGGCCAGCTCATCTTGCCAGGGACTCTGGTAGCCATGTGCCCTCCAGAGCCCTCCCTACCGCTGCATGGAGCCCTTCTCCTGGCCAGAGACTGCTGGAGCCTTGCACCCTCTGTGCCAAAGTCACTGGGCACCAGGCACTCCCAGAACTGTGTGCACCATCCCCCGCCCTGTTGCTGGATCTGTGTGTGTCACACTGTGGAGCTGCTCCCACAACCAGAAATCCCTGGCTGGAGAAGCCCCAGAGGAGCTACACAGGGTCACTCCCTATAAAGATCTAGCAACAATAGAGTGATCCCTCTGGGGTTTAATCCTGAAGAGACACCTCCCCAACTCTGAGGGCAGCCAGAGGCAAAGGTGAAAAACAATCATGAGGTGAAATCAATGAAAATACTCTGGCAATATGAATAATCAGAGTAGATCAACTCCCACAAGGAGCAATGGGGCAGACAGAGCACAATATCTTATGCATAAACAAATAGCTGAGATGTCAGATCGAATTCAGAATCTGGATAGCAAATAAGATCAAATTAGAATTCCAAGCAGTAACCCAAAAGATGTCTCAAGAATTTAATGAATTCAAAGACAAAATGACCAAAGATTTTGACACATCGAGACAAGAAGTTGCAGCCCTCAAAGATCTGAGAAACACAGTAGAAGCCCTCAGCAACAGAATGGAGCAAGCAGAAGAAAGGATTTCTGACATTGAAGACAAAGCTTTTGAATGCTCCCAAACTCTCAAAGAGGAAGAGAAATGGAGGGCAAAAACAGATCACTCTCTTAGAGAGCTCTGGGATAATTTGAAGAAAACCAATATTCATCTTATAGGGATCCCTGAAAGTGATGAAGTGACTTCACAAGACATGGAGTCTCTTCTCCATGATATTATGAAAGAGAACTTTCCAGACATGCCAAGAGATTCTGAAATTCAGATAGCATACACTTTCGGAAGTCCAGCATGACTCAACTCGAAGAGGTCATCCCCCAGACACATCATAATCAATTTCACTAAAGTTAATATGAAGGAGAAAATTCTGAAAGCAGCCAGACAAAAGAAAACCATTACCTACAAGGGAAAGAATATTAGAATAACTGCAGATCTCTCTGCTGAAACTTTTCAAGCTAGAAGAGGATGGTCATTGACTTTTAATCTCCTAAAACGAAATAACTTTCAACCCAGGATCCTGTACCCAGCTAAACTGAGTTTCATTTATGATGAAGAAATTAAATACTTTAATGACATTCACATGTTGGAGAAATTTGCCATAACTAAACCAGCTCTCCAGGATATTCTCAGACCTATTCCCCATAAAGACCAGCATAATCCTCCACCACAAAAGTAAACCCACCCAGAAAATTTTGATCAAATTCCAACTTCCACAGTCACAAAAGGATGAAAAATGTCCACTGGACTCTTGAAAGGCTTATCAATATTCTCAATTAATGTGAATGGTTTAAATTGTCCTCTAAAGAGACACAGGTTGGCTGACTGGAAACAAAAACTCAAGCCCGATATCTGCTACATACAAGAATCTCATCTTACATTAAAAGACAAATATAGACTGAAGGTGAAGAAATGGTCATCTATATGCCAGGCAAATGGAAAGCAGAAAAAAGAAGGCATTGCAATCTTATTCGCAGATGCAATAGGCTTTTAACCAACCAAAATAAGGAAGGATAAGGATGGACACTTCCTATTTGTTAAAGGTAATACTCAATATGATGAGATTTCAATTATTAGTATTTATGCACCCAATGAGAATGCATCTCAATTTATAAGAGAAACTCTAACAAACATGAGAAACTCGATTTTCTCCAGTTCCATAGTAGTTGGAGATTTTAACACCCCTTTACAATGCTGGATAGATCCTCCAAAAAGAAGCTAAGCAAAGAAATTTTAGATTTAAACTCAACCATTCAACATCTGGACTTAACAGACATCTACAGAACATTTCATCTCATCAAAACTGAATACACATTCTTCTCATCAGCCCATGGAACATACTCCAAAATCGACCACATTCTAGGCCACAAATCTAACCTCAGCAAATTTTGAAAAATAGAAAATTTTCCTTGCATCTTCTCAGACCATCATGGAATAAAAGTTGAGCTCAACAACAACAGGAATCTGCATACCCATACAAAAACATTGAAGCTTAATAACCTTATGCTAAAGGATAGATGGGTTATAGATGAGATTAAGAAGGAAATCACCAAATTTTTGGAACAAAACAACAATGAAGGCATGAATTATCAGAACCTCTGGGATACTATACTGCAAAGGCAGGCCTAAGAGGGAAATTTGTAGCGCTGCAAGCCTTCCTCAAAAAACAGAAAGAGAGGAAGTTTATAACTTAATGGGACATCTCAAGCAACTGGAAAAGGAAGAACGCTCCAACCCCAAACCCAGAAAAATAAAAGAAATAACCAAAAATCAGGGGAGAATTAAATGAAATTGAAAACAAAAGAATTATATTAATACAACAGATCAATAAATCCAAAAGTTGGCTTTTTGAAAAGGTCAATAAAATCGACATACCTCTGGCCAACCTAACCAGGAAAAATGAGTAAAATCTCTAATTTCATCAATCAGAAATGGTAAAGATGAAATAACAACAGACCCCTCAGAAATTCAAAAAATTCTTAATGAATATTACAAGAAACTTACTCCCAGAAATATGAAAATCTGAAAGAAATTGACCATACTTGGAAGTATACCACCAACCAAGACTTAGCCAGAACGAAGTGGAAATATTGAATAGGCCTATATCAAGTTCTGAAATAGCATCAACTATACAAAATCTCCCTAAAAAGAAAAGCCTAGGACCAGATGGCTTTATGTCAGAATCCTACCAAACCTTTAAAGAAGAACTATTACCTATATTACTAAACCTCTTCCAAAAAATTAAAAAAGAAGGAATACTACCCAACACATTCTACAAAGCAAACATCACCTTGATCCCCAAACCAGGGAAGACCCAACAAGAAATTATAGACCAATATCGCTAATGAATATTAATGTAAAAATACTCAATAAGATCCTAACAAACAGAATCCAACAATACATCAAAGAAATTATATATCATGACTAAGTGGAATTTATCCCAGGGTCTCAAGGCTGGTTCAATATATGTAAATCTATAAATGTAATTCAGCACATAAACAAACTAAAAAATAAAGACCATATGATCCTATCAATTGGTGCTAAAAAAGCTTTTGATAATATTCAGCATCCCTTCATGATCAGAACACTTAAGAAAATTGGTATAGAAGGGACATTTCTTAAACTAATAGAGGCCATGTACAGCAAACCCACAGCCAATATCATATTGAATGAAGTTAAATTGAAATCATTTCCGCTTAGATCAGGAACCAGGCGTGGTTGCCCATTGTCTCCCCTGTTCTTTAACATTGTAATGGAAGTTTTAGCCATTGCAATTAGGGAAGAAAAGGTGATCATCGGTATCCACATAGGGTCGGAAGAGATCGAACTTTCACTCTTCACAGATGATATGATCAGATATCTTGTAAACACTAGGGATTCTACTACAAAACTTTTAGAAGTGATCAAGGAATACAGCAATGTCTCAGGCTACAAAATCAACACCCGTACATCTGTAGCCTTTATATATACCAATAATAGCCAAGCCAAAAAAACAGTCAAGGACTCTATTCCTTTCACAGTAGTCCCCAAAAAGATGAAATATTTGGGAATATACCTAACAAAGGATGTGAAAGATCTCTACAAAGATAACTATGAAACTTT
>CAUYPK010011463.1:0-21357 GCA_963574355.1 Loris lydekkerianus | reverse complement strand
CTCCCATTCTGTGGGCTGTTTGCTTGCTTTAGTTACTGTGTTCTTGGCTGTGCAGAAACTTTTTTAGGGTTTCCACATGAATGCTGTAACCCATCTGCAACCTAGGAATAGGGGGAAGGGGGAAGGGGAGGGGAGGGAGGGGGGTGGAAGGAGGGGGATTGGTGAGAATACACTTGTGGTGCATCTTACAATGGTATATGTGAAACTTAGTAAATGTAGAATGTAAATGTCTCAACACAATGACTGAAATTGCCAGGAAAGCTATGTTAACCAGTGTGATATAAACGTGTCAACCAGTCTGTGAAACTAATGTATGATGCCCCATGATCATACCATTGTACATAGCTATGATTTAATTAAAATAATAATAATAATAATAATAATAATAATAAAACTTTCTGATGATTTCAGTGCTGCCACAGTTGAGAACCATTGATCTACACATTGAGTATTCTCATCTGCAAAATAGAAAAAAAATTCTTGCTCCCTCCCTTCAGTACCTCACAAGGATATTGAGGGTACAAAACAAAATAATGCAAAAATGTTTGTGCTATGGGGTGAAAAGTGCTATTAAAAGGCAAAGGATGACCAGGAAAAAGAAAAAAAAAAAAACAAAAAAAAACATGTTCTGTGGAGATTGGCAGAGCCTTAAAGGTCCATATCTCTTAAATTTGTCAATCAAAGAGGCTATGTCTATTAAAGCTTGTTGATTTAGGCGGTACTGATCTGATTTTCTGCGATGGTTGAGCTTCTGATTTTTAAATAGACCTTCACTGGGGTGTTCCTGATGACTTTCCCATAGATTCTCTCTTCCCACATAGAGATGTTTACTTGGATGTTGATTTCCTCTGGACCAGTGTCCTCATCATCCAGATGCTGGAAAATCAGCTACCAGGCATGTTCAGGAGAAACCTTCATCAGAAGGCTGTTGTTGTCTGGAGAAAAGGTAATCTGAGAATTTAATTTAGACAGTAAGTCTCTCCCCTGTAAGGGAACAGGGCAATCAGGCATTTCAAGGAACTGATGAAGCACCTCTTTTTCTGCAATCCAGGAAGTAAGAGGTTGAAAAAAGAATTTTTGTTCCAGCTGTCCCATCACTCCTCCTTCAGAACTAGATTGTTTAATCAGAGGGGAGAGTGGAGTGTTAAGTACTAAATATGTTTTTTCAGCATTTACTAAAAAGTCTTGGCCCACAGCTTTCTGTGGGGAGAGACAGAGGGTAGAGTTCCCACTAGACAGGGCATCCCTAGTGCCAGTTGGCCAAATTTTTGCTGGCCAAAAAAGAATCACTGTCACAGACTAGTATTTCGCTCTGTGGCCCTGGGTAGAGTGCTGTGACATCATGATAGCTCACAGCACCTCAAACTCTTATCCTCAAACAATCTTCTTGCCTTAGTCTTAGTTAAGGTATTATTATTATTTTTTTAAGAGATAGGGTCTCACTTTGTCTCTCTTGAGGTAGAGTGCTGTGGCGTCAGAGCTCACAGCAACCTCTAGTTCTCGGGTTTAGGTGATTCTCTTGCCTTAGCCCCCCGAATAGCTGGGACTACAGGTACCTGCCACAATGCCTGTCTATTTTTTTTTCTGCAGCTTGGCTGGGTTTGAACCCACCACTCTTGGTATATGGGGCTGGTGCCCTACCTACCGAGCCACAGGTGCTGCCCCCCAATGTTAGTTAAGAATAGCTGGTATTGGGCAGCACCTGTGGCTCAATGGATAGGATGCTGGCCCCATATACCAAGGGTGGCAAGTTCAAACCCAGCTCCGGCCAGCTAAAACAGCAGTGGCAACTGCAACAAAAAATAGCCAGGCATTGTGGTAGAAGCCTGTAGTCCCAGCTACTCGGAGGGTGAGGCAAGAGAGTCGCTTAAGCCCAAAAGTTTGAGGTTGCTGTAAGCTGAGATGCCACAGGACTCTACCAAGGGTGATAGAGTGAGACTCTGCCTCAAAAAAAAAAAAAAAAAGAATGGCTGGTCTTGAACACCTGAGCTCAAGCAATTCACCAACCTCCACCTCTCAGAATGTTAAAATTAAAGGCATGGACAAGTATTTCTTGTGAGCAATTCTGTGACCATCTCAGTTGGCCAGAGTTCTCTGGGCCCTGCATTTTCCCACCCAGAATTACAAGGCCAGATCCCAGTGGCAAGAGTCCTCCCTTATCAAGTGTGCTACCCCTTCTTATTCCCAATTCCTGGTTTCATATTTACCTGTGGCTGGATATCATTTTGTAGCCTTTGTCTCACCAAGTCATCTTGCCCAGATGACCTCTCTGTCTGCCCTGATTTTTGCCAGTGATCATACTAAAAGAGCTGCTCATTCATTCAGCCTCAGAGGAGTCTGGGTTTTCTTTCTAAATTTTGTAGGGAGTCTGTGAAGAGGTTTAACACAGCCTGTTCACCTCCTGTTGAACCAGACCTCAACAGCAGAGCAAGACTAAAAGTCTTTAGGAGCAGAGCAAGACTAAAAGTCTTTAAGAAGAGCACCAGTGATGCAGTAGGTGAAAAATCAAGTGGAAACACCTCATTGGATTGAGAAAGTCAAAATCGAACAGGATAGCAAGGAGGGCATGAAATTGCCGGATTGTCTCACAACTAGAAATGGTCCAGTATTTCCAGAGTCTCTTTCTTTCCAGAAGAGAGAAATCATGCTGCTGTTTAAGTGTCTCAGTAGTTTAACATACATGTTCTGTCATCTCACCTTAGCAACAGAAAGTCAAGAGGTATAACAAGTGAATACAAGATACAGAGGAAGGAGTGAAAATGACAGGCAATTGGAGAAAAGAGGCTGGTGTTGTCAAATAGAAAAGGTAAAGATGGCTTTTTTTCCCTTTACTTCAGTTTTAAAGCAGTAACTGATGACCTTGAGTGGTGATAACAGCCAACTGAACTTAATCCCAACACCCATAACAAAACAAATACTGCTTCAGATAGGCAGGAGATAATACAGAGAAGCAGCTTTATTTTAACCCTATTGTGGCACAGTGATGCTGAATATTTGATGTAATTTGTTTATCACTTGGAACATAAACACAAGAAGTCTGAAGAGATTTTAAACAAAATCTCATAATTGGGCAGTGCCTGTGGCTCAGCGAGTAGGGCACTGGCCCCATATACCGAGGGTGGTGGGTTCGAATGTGGCCCTGGCCAAACTGCAACAACAACAAAAGAAGATAGCCCTGCGTTGTGGTGAGCGCCTGTAGTTCCAGCTACTCAGGAGGCTGAGGCAAGACAATCCCCTAAGCCCAAGACCTGAAGGTTGCTGTGAGCTGTGATGCCACAGCACTCTACCCAGGGGGACAAAGCGAGACTCTGTCTCTAAAAAAACCCAAAAAACTCATAACTGAGGAGAAAGCATTTTCTTGTTTTAACTAGACATTTTTTCTTATTTTAGTGATCTTGTTCACATACATTTTTTCCAAATTCACCTTCATGAATCTTATCGTGACTTACATAGATCACCTTTGACGTGCTAAAATCCTCTGTTTATCACAATATTTCTATCTTAAATCATGACTTCTTTTATGACAAAATTGTTATATTGGGGTTTGTCCTACACAAATTGATTCTCTTTCCTTTTTTTAAATTTTATTTTATTTGAGAGACAGGGTCTTTAGCTGTAGCCCTGGGTAGAGTGCCGTGTATTACAGCTCACAGCGACCTCAAACTCTTGGGCTGAAGCAATTCTCTTGCCTCAACCTCCCAAGTAGGTGGGACTGACAGGTACCTGCCACAATGCCAGCTATTTTATTTTATTTTTTTGGTTGCCGTTGTCATTGTTTGCTGGGGCGGATTCGAACAGCCTGGGTATTTGTGGCTGGCCCCCTACCCACTGAGCTATGGGTGCTGCCTATTCTCTTTCTTTTTAATGTTCCTTATAATACATATTTCTTCATATTCATGAAATTTTTCACATCACTACCCTACATACCGCTTCCTTCTTGTTTTTTTTTTTTTTTCTCTCTAAATGTCTATTGTGAAAGGATATTTCATTCAAGTTAAGTCTTTTTATTTTTTAAAGGCCTAAGAGCTGGACACAGTGGCTCACACCTGTAATGCCAACACTTTGGAAGGCTAAGGCAGGTGGATTGCTTGAGCTCAGGAGTTCAAGACAAGCCCGTGAAAGCAGGAGATTCCATCTGTAAAAACAGTTGGACATTGTGGCAGATGTCCATAATGCCCATAATGCCCATTCCAAGGTACTCAGGAGGCTGAGGCAAGAGGATCGCTTGAGTCCAAGAGTTTAAGATTTCTGTGAGATATGACACCAGAGCACTTAACCCAGGGCAACTGAGTGACTCTGTCACCAAAAAACAAACAAATAAAGGCTTGAGAAAGGAAGGCTTTGGGGTTTTTTTTTTTGAGACAGAGTCTCACTATGTCGTCCTTGGTAGAATGCCGTGGCGTCACAGCTCACAGCAACCTCAAACTCTTGGGCTTAAGCGATTCTCTTGCCTCATCCTCCCAAGTAGCTGGGACTATAGGCACCTGCCACAATGCCTGGCTATTTTTTGTTGCAGTTCACGTTGTTTAGTTAACCCAGGCCTGGCTGAAACCTGCCACCCGTGGTGTATGTTGCTGGCTCTGTAACCACTGTGCTACAGGGACCGAGCCTAACTTCATACCTTTTTCTTTGAGACAGAGCATCAAGCTATTGCCCTGGATAGAGTGCTGTGGCATCACCACTCACAGCAACCTCCAATTCCTGGGTTTAAGCAATTCTCTTGCCTCATCCTCCCAAGTAGCTGGGATCACAGGCACCTACCACAACACCTGACTATTTTTTTGTTGTAGTTGTCGTTGTTCTTTGACAGGCCATGGCTGGATTCGAACCCACCAGTTCTGGTGTATGTGGCTGGTGCCTTAGCCACTTGAGCTACAGGCGCTGAGCCCTAACTTCATTCTTAAAACAGACATAGGGAAGGGAAACAGAGGCCCTGAAAATCCAAGGAGAGCAGAGGAGTGCCTCTGGTGTTACGAACATCAGTTTGTTTACCTGCGACAGAGAGAGACAGCTACCTGAAAATCAGTCATCCCAGCATTGGAAAGTAGAACTTGTACTGAAGCTGGAGTGTGTCCATCAGCCTCAAGTTGTTTCACAGAGTCAGTGCTGTTTGAGGGATTTCACAGGGTCTGGAAGGGGAGTGTGATCCCCTGTCTCAAGAAGAGGGCAAGGTCACTTCCAGGGAATCTCTCTACTAGTGAGGGTAAGACCCCAGCAGAGGCCAATTCCTCGGGTATTTCTTACTTAAGAGACCCACTTTGATAGTGAGGGCAGATCTCAGGCCTGGTATCTTCTTGTCTAAGCCTCTAGAGGAACTCAGTCCCTGACAACCTTCTTCCATAGCAGTACCAACCATTTGAGAAGCTGCCTTCTGCTCTTGGAGCCTGCTGCTGACCTGGTTTCTCTTACTGCTTCTTCATCCCCTATCTGGTTATATAGACTTTAAAGGTCAGGGTTAACATTCTGTTTCTGGATCCTGATGCTCCCTTTTAAGCTTTTGGATATCAGGGCCAACTGGGGGATAAAGCACATTGTGGAGGTAAAGAAAAGAGAAAAAGGAGATAGAGTAGGGGAAGTTAAGGAGAGACATGATTTGGAAATCATAGACAATGAGAAAGATGTAGGGGTAATAGGTAATATGCAGCAGGCAGAGAGAATATCAGAGTGTCTATTGTTCTCTTACCTTATCTCACTGAAGGTGGATATGTTCCTCCCAGATTTTGGCCCCTAATTATCATATCACAAACCAGATATCAGATTTGTGTTCCCTGCTTTTTGGTTCCAAGTGCCAAGAAATAGGTACTGGCAGGAAGACAGAGGAACAAATGAGCAGACTAAGTAGATGTGAGTATGCAACGGGGCAAAGTTTATTAAAGCACAGCACACTCAGAGAAGAAACATGTCTCCCCTTCCAGTTGAGAAGCCCCTGGATTTAATAAGATTTTTTTTTTATGCTTATTTCCTAATTCTATGCTATGGGGGGCCAGGGAAATATTAGTGAATTTTCTTGGAAAGGGGAGAACTTCCAGAATGAACAGTTCTACCCCTTTCTTGATTTTTTGTTTGTTTATTTGTTTGTTTAGTCCTACTGTTTTCCACATCTGTAAGGCAATTTCTAGTAGTTATCATAGTATTTTTGAAGTGTCATAGAACTGGCATGTGTAATATTTAGTACGTTAACAACAATGGCTCACTTGAGCCTACTGGCTCCTTATTTGTATGCATGCTCCCAAGACCCTATTCTATGGCCTTGGCCATATCACCACTTTGTGAACTCTCTACCTCAGAGACCCATTTTTGTAGATCAAATGTCTGCTCAGTTTTTGGAAGCCTTCTTCAAATGCTATCTTGTCTTTCTTGGAAGCTCCCTCTGGTCAATTTGTTACTCTCATTATGGACAAAGAATCTTCTACTACCATCTCTTCCTCTCTTCCCTTCTTAGCTCTACCTAGCAATATAAACGTAACTTAAAGGCTGTGAGACATAATTGACTTTTGTAGAGTATTTACTCTGTATAAATTATGATTAGAAAAGTGTCAGAAATATTTAAAGATTTTGTCAGACTCTTCAAATCTCTAGAATTCTTCTATGAATCCTTTTATGTTCTGAAAGGTGTGAGTACTCTTTGAAGAATTTTCACACTCTTTACATTTGTAAGGGTTTTTTCTGTTATGAGTTTTTTATATATAGAAAAGTTTCACCACAAGTGAAAAGCTTGTCACGTTCTTCACATTAGTAAAGTTTCTATTCAACATAAATTCTAGTATATACATGAAACCGTGACTACTGGAATGAGGCTTTGCCACATTCTTTTCATTGTTAGAATTTTACTCTGGCATGATGTTTCCTATGATTAGGAAGTGCTCAGGATCAGTTAAAAGCTTTTTCACATTCTTCACATTTGTAAGATTTCTCTCCAATATGAATATCCTTATGTGTAGTAAGGTTTGAGCTCCCTTCAAAGGCTTTGTCACATTCTTCACATTTGTAAGGTTTCTCTCCCTTGTGAATTAAGTGAGACTCTGTCTATACAAAAAAAAAAAAAAAAAAAAAAAAAGAAAGAAATAAATAAAAGAAAAGAAAAAAAAAGAAAAGAAAGAAAAAAAAAAGGGATAATGAGCGATATATTACATAGTTTCATTTATTTATTTATTTTTATTGAGACAGTCTCACTTTGTCGCCCCCTATAGTGCGTCCTGGCATCATAGCTCAGCGCAACCTTCAACTCTAGGGCTCAAGCGATTCTCTTGCCTCAGCCTCCCTAGTAGCTGGGACTACAGGTGCCCACAGCAATGCCTAGCTATTTTGTTTAGCAGGCCCAGGCTGGGTTCAAACCCACCAGCCCCAGTACCTGTGGCTGGCGCCCTAACCACTGAACTATGGACACCTAGCTGAATTCAATAGTTATATCATATTTTTTCATTATTTAAGCATTATGATAGACATGCACACATTTGCACAATAGTGGAAATATTTATATAATACAACCCATCACTAGTACTACCAATCAAGATGATTCCAAAATTTTTATCATCTTGCCTTTACTTGGAAAAACCAACTTCAGTCACCCTCATCACATGTTATAAAGTGAATATAACACATCATGTTATTTAGTTTGTAGGTATTACACTAACTACATCTAATAATTTCAAAAATTCTTATGGAAAACACTGTTATCATACCTAACAAAAATAATTAATTTCTTTTGTTCCTTTTTTTAGAGAGACTTACTCTGTCACCTTGATTAGAGTGTGGTGGTGTCATCGCTCATGGCAACCTCAAATTCTTGGTCTCAAGCTATCCTCCTACCTCAGCCTCCCTAGTGGCTATGATGATAAGTGTGTACCATGATGCATGGCAAGTATTCTATTTTTATTGGAGACTTGATCTCCTTGCTTAGGCTGGTCTTGAAGTTGTAAGCTCATGCAATTCATCACCTTTAGCCTCCCAGAGTTCTCGGATTATAGGCATAAACCACTGCGGCCAGCCTACATAATTTCTTCATGTGAAACAAAAGTATTTTTCTTAATTTTTTGCGACTCAAATTCTACATTTCTACTACAACTATAGAATTTACACGACCTACCTATTGTAGTCCATAAAAACAATATTTAGCATAGAAATTTCAAGTGACAAAATTGTAGATATTTATTGCAGATTAAAGTTCATAGACCATGATTATTTAAAAATACTACAGGAGGCTCAGAGCCTGTAGCTCACTGGCTAGGGCACTGGCCACATACACCAGGGCTGGCAGGTTCGAACCTGGCCCGGGCTTCCACACAACAATGACAACTACAACCAAAAAATAACCAGGCATTGTGGCAGGCACTTACAGTCCCAGCTACTTGGGAGGCTGAGGCAAGAGAATGGCTGAAGCCCAAGAGTTGAGGTTACTGTGAGCTGTGATGCCACAGCACTCTACTAAGCATGACATAGTGAGACTCAACTGTCTCAAAAATAAATAAATAAAATAAAATAAAATAAAAATAAAAATACCATAGGAATACACAAATACTCCAAAGCACTTTATTCTGAAAACTACAAATATATAGAATTGAAAATAATGCATATAACAGGATAATAATAATTTTGCTCAGTTTTCAGAGGAGGACTAAAAGAACACAATTTCCAGCTAAAATTTTAGCTCTACTGGACAGACAATTGATTAAAAATATAAAAAGAAGATCTCCCTTATGAAGTGACAGTCCTTCAGAGAGAAGATCTTCAAATTTTAGAATGTTAGGAAGAAGCAGAGTATATTTTAGGAATTGATGGCCAGTGTCCCCTGACTATGTAACAACACTTAGGTTGATCAGAAAGAGAAGGCAACACCTAATAGAGGACATACAAATAAAGCATTGGAAGAAAGCTGTCTTTTCATATAAATCAGAACTCATTAAATAATGTGCAAATAATATTTCTTTATGGATTTTTGTTTTTGTTGAGACAAAGTCTCACACTGTTGCCCTGGGGTTGAGTGCTATGGCATTATCATAGGTCAGAGCAACCTGAAATTCTTCGACTCAAGTGATTCTCCAGACTCAACTTTTTCTGTACTGGGAACACAAGTGCCCACCACAATACCTTCCTTTCTTTCTTTTTTTGTTTTTTGTTGAAACAGTCTCTCTGTACCCCTGGTAGACTGCCATGTTGTCATAGCTCAGAGCAAACTCAAATTCCTAGGCTCAAGCAATTCTCTGGAATTGCTTGTCTTAGGCTCCCAAGCAGCTGGGACTACAGGTGCCAGCAACAAGGCCTGGACATTTTTAGATGCAGGATCTCATTCTTGCTCAGGCTGGTCTCCCAACCTTGAGCTCAGGCAATGCACCTGCCTTGGCCTCCCTGAGTTCTTGGATTACAGGCATGAACCACCATGCCCAGTCTGGCTAATTTTCTTCTTCTTATTTTTTTTTAATGTAGGGATGATGTCTTCCTTTTGCTCAGGCTGTTTTGAAACTCCTGAGCTCAAGCAATATGCCTATATTTGGCCCCAGAGTGCTAGAATTACAAGTGCAAGTCACTACACCTGGTCAAACATCTTCAAACTTGGGGTGATGGCATTAATTGTTGGTGCCTGTTGCCGCACTCTATCACTGCATGAATAAATACAGCCAGAAACACAGATTGAATGTATAATTGCCTGCAAGAGGGGGGCTTCACTGTTCCAGAAAGAACCCCAAGAAACCTCTCGGCCTTTTACTAAAGTCTGATACAATAGCAATGGGGCCCATGCTAGGAGCACATGTTGAATGGTTGCTAAGTGCTCTTTCTGCCCAGGTCAACTCCCATCCTGTTGCCCTACTAATGTTACAAAGTGTAACACTTGCTTGTTAAGGAGCTATGGATCTTATCTCATTAGTGCATGCAGCTGTTTGAGAGTTTGTCTCTGGGCTGCAAAACATCTCCATGCCAGCTGTGAGATTGTCTCACTCCCAATGTCTTCTTCAAGAGTCGGTGGATACTTCTATCAGCCTGGTGCCTGGTCTCCTACAATTAATAATTAGTGAATAAAGTAAATTTAGAAAAACAAATCAGGCTCGGTGCCTGTAGCTCAACCAGTAAAGGTGCAAGCCACATACAGCAGAGCTGGCAGGTTCAAATCTAGCCCGGGCTTGCCAAACAACAGTGACAACTACAACCATAAAATAGCTGGGCGTTACAGCAGGCGCCTGTAGCCCAGCTACTTGGGAGGCTGAGAAAAGAGAATCGCTTAAGCCCAGGAATTGGATGTTGCTGTGGGTGTGATGCCACCGCACTCTACCCAGGGTGACAACTTGAGGCTGTCTCAAAAAGAAAAGAAAAAGGAAAAAGAAAAACAAATCAGTAGAAGCCCTGCCATGAGGCTGATGTAGGCATCACTGTGACAAATATGATGGCCCCGATCAGGGAGGACCCAGTGGCATTAGTTAGAACTTGTAGTCACAAGTTCTGTATATTCTCAAGTACTTATTCTTAGTGTAACCAGCTTTATAACTAAAATTGTTATAGTTGTCAAGTATCTTTGACATATACCCTCATATTTCACAGGAGTTTTCAGTGTTCATGTTATGATTAAAGCAGGCAGGTAAGTGACCTTGACTTGACAGGACTGAAACAGTGAGCGTTATCTCAGCCCGGGTAGCCCAGCAACTGCAGCCTTAGAGAAAGGAGAGAGGAGACAGAGAGTTCTCAGGACAAATTGCTGAGCAGAAGTTTGTAACTTTCTGTCCAATTCTTTTGAGTTTCTTCCCAGGGACATGAGAACCTCCTTGCAGACCTGAGATCACTGCAGAGCTTTTCCCTACCTGATTGTCCAGAGAAAGACAAGGTGAGCAACACACCAGCACAGATTGTGCTCACAAGCCACTGAGCACATGCACAGGATAAAATAATGAACACTATGAAGGCCTAGCTCATTATAATACTAAAAGTCTCACTCTGGGGAGGGATGTGTCCACCATATTTTGTTTGTGAGCATGATTCCTCACTGTGATTGCCTGCCCTGCACTCCACCCCAAACATGAAATGGGGTTTTCTCTCCTTCTGCGTTATTCATTTTCACCTCCATGAAAACCCCTTGACACTGGAAATCAGAGAGGTGGATTTGAGGTGGTCTGTGCCTCCTTCTTGCAGTTAACATGTCTTCTGAAATAAATCATTTTTGTGTTGGCAATCCTCCTTGTCTCAGTAATTGGATATTTGTGGGGAGAGCAACATGGAACCTCCTTGTGTGTCTGTTAACATTAGGTTGGTTGTACAATTCAAATAAAGATAATAGTCCAAGATTAATCAAGTCATTTGTTTTGTGCTAATAAATGTTAACTTACTGGTCTGGGCTAGATAAACATTAAGGCATGATTAATATTAAAAAGATTTGATTGTCAGATTGTAATTAGTATAAGAAAAAAAAAGTGAGTTGCGGCTTGGAACCCGTAGCACAATGGTTACAGCACCAGCCACATACACTGAGGGAGGTGGATTGGAACCTGGTCCAGGTGAGCTAAACAAAAATGACAATTGCAAGAAAAAATAGCTGGCATTGTGGTGGGCACCTGCATTCCAAGCTACCCGGGAGGCTTGAGCCCCCAAGAATTTGAGTTTGCTGTGAGCTATGACGCCACAGCACTCTACCAAGGGCAACATAGTGAGACTCTGTATCAAAAAAAAAAAGAAAGAAAGAAAGAAAAAGAAAAAGGGGCTCGACGCCTGTGGCTCAAGTGGGTAAGGCACCAGCCACATGCACCTGAGCTGGCGGGTTTGAATTCAGCCTGGGCCCGCCAAACAATGATGGCTGCAACAAAAAATAGCCGGGTGTTGTGGTGGGCACCTGTAGTCTCAGCTACTTGGGAGGCAGAAGCAGGAGAATCACTTGAGCCCAGAAGTTGAAGGTTGCTATGAGCTGTGATGCCACAGCACTCTATCCAGGATGACAGCTTGAGGCTCTGTCTCAAAAAAAAAAAAAAAAAAAAGTGACTTGGAAGCTTCAATATTTACAAGACATAATTAAAGTTAAATGGGGTCATGATGATGAAACTCTAATCCAATAAGACCAGTTTTTGTAAGAAGAGGAAGTTACATAGACATGTTTGTGCCCATAAAGATTGGGGGAAAATGGATGGGCATGGTGGGTATACCTGTAATCCTAGTACTCTGAGAGACTATGGTAAGAGGATTGCATGAGCTCGTCTGTTCAAGACACAAGGTTCAGTAAGAGAGAAACCCAAGCTCTACTAAAAATAGAAAAATTACCACTGGGTTGGGGAGCATGCCTCTCATTTCACATACTTTACAGGCTAAGGTAGCAGGATTGTTTGAGTCCAGAATTTTAGGTTGCTTTTACCTAGGCTGATGCCATGGCACTCTTGTGTGAATAAGGTGACCCTCTGCTTCACAAGGAAAAAAAAGGAAGGCAATAAATTGTGGATGGTGTAGATATTTTTTCATAGGTGTCTATATATCAAATCATTTCTAAATTGTCCTGTTATACATTTTTGAGGTTTTTTCAGAAAGAATCTTACTCTATTGCCCTGGGTAGAGCACCATGGTGTCATAGCTCACAGCAATGTCAAACTCTTGGTCTTAAGCAATCCTCCTGCCTCAGCCTCCCAAGTAGCAGAGATTATTGGTACCCACCAAAATTTGCAGTTCTTTTTCTATTTCTCTCTCTTTTTTTTTTAGTAGAGACTGGGTATCGCTCTTTCTCAAGCTCGTTTTGAATTCTTGACCTCAAGTAATCCACCCACCTCAGGCTTTCCAGAATGCTAGGATTACAGGCATCAGCCACCACACCCAATCCAAATTATACATTTGAAATATATATAGTTAATTGTGTGTTAATTAAACCACAGTACAAATGCAGGAAAAACATATGTGTGTGTATCTTCTCTGTATATAATGTCAATTATTAATAAAACTAAAATTAATTAGCCAACCACTAAATATTCTGCATTGATTCTAACCTTAATTTTTATTTATTTACTTATTTTTGAGGCAGAGTCTCAAGCTATCTCCCTGTGTAGAGTGTCGAGGCATCATAGCTCACAACAACCTCCAACTCCGGGATTCAAGCAATCCTCTTGCCTCAGTTTTTCTATTTAGTAGAGATGGGGCTCTCACTTTTCTCAGGCTGGTCTTGAACTTGTGAGCTTAAGCTATCTAGCTTCCTCAGCCTTCCAGAGTGCTATGATTACAGGTGTAAGCCAGCATATCCAGTCTGATTCAAACATTTAGGAAGAAGTGTCATCAAATAAAATATAATTCAGAGGTAAATTTATCTTCTTCTGGCTTTCACAAAGAGTTATGCTACCAAATATGTCCAACTGTTATAAAGTAGTCTTGGAACTTAGATTTCTATTTCTTTAGGTTTATTGTCAACTTCATCATAGTCACATTCCAAAACAATTACTTTAATATTACACAGGAGCCCTGGTGTAAACAAGATAGCAAAAAAAGCAAGATTCTCTAAGAAGAGGCTTCTATTCTCTCTAAGAAGAGGCTTTTATTCTTTACAACAGAGTAGATATGTGTATTTAATGAATATTTTGGGCTGAAGAAAGTAAGAATTCCAGAATTTATGCCTTGCTTCCTTTATAACCAGAAAGAACAACAATGCAGACAACAGTTAATATGTCAGAAAAAAACTATGATTTCTCCATAGTTAAAATTCTACCTGACATTGTGTATTATAATTGGTGTGGGATCCTAGGCCAACCTACTGCCATCATAAATTTACTGCTTCTTGATCTCATTCAAGGAACTTCTGAGAGCAAGACAATCTCCTAGTAAACTTCGAGATCCCTTGTGACTTGGAGACAAACCACCAAGTGACTCAGTATTTCCAGATGAGAGACAGTGCAAATGTGTTATGATAGGTGGATGTTTATGGATTAACATCTTTACAACACCCTCTTGCAAGGGTTAAGGAGTAAGTCATGTGTCCCTTAATAAGTCCCATATACCATATGGTCACAAGTTGGCATTAGTTCAATCCTTTGTTCCCTAACTGAATAAAAAACTGCAAGAGGAAGGGTTAAGAGCTCCCCTGCACCATGGTTGTGCCCACCTCTTGCAGCTTATACCTCTCATCTGTGTCCTGGTCGTCTTCTTCATGAAACTCCGGTCACAGCATCTGGCGTAGTCAGCAGGAATTGTAGCACGGGACCACCAGCATGGACCTAAGGGGAATTACACTTGGGGTAAGTGAAATCTTTGGCAAACAACAAGAGGGCAATGGGGGGAATTATGGGAAATTTCCCATCCATAGAAGCTTGGTACCTCCAGCTTCTAAAAACTCTTTTGCAATCAACCAGAGTGAAAGTTAAACAAAAGAGTTTTGGGAACTATACATGTCTGTTAAAAAAAAAAACAACACTGTTACTGATTCCAACCTATGGACCAAGCAGTTCTCAGTGTTAAAGTTTGGAAACAAGTAATGAAAGACCTGAGATGGGCACACCAGATGGCAGACACTTTACCTCTTTAAGTATGGTCTCTCTGTAACTTAATTACATTAGTATTACTGCCGTTACAGTCTGATACTGATGAGGAAGGAAATGTAAGAATGCAGAAGATGTATTCAGATAAAGAATGTAGTGATAAACTTAAGGAAAGTGCCAGGGAGCACAAGTCTGCTGGTCCAGTTCCCTCTTGCCCGTTGCCACCCCTTCCTATGACCAAAGAACAAAAAGAAATTGAAACAAACAAAAAAATAGCCATGACTCATATAAGAACTTCTCAGAATCTTTTGAGGAGGACAATAATACTAAGAATAATTAGGTCTCAATGACAGTTATAGCAGCTCAAATAAAGGCCTTAGAACTTTGCTTAGAGAACATAAAGTTAAAAAATAAGAAATCTGAATCTGGGCAGCACCTGTCGCTCAGTGGATAGGGCACTGGCCTCATATACTGAGGGTGGTGGGTTTGAACCTGGCCCCAGCCAAACTGCAACAAAAAAATAGCCAGGCATTTTGGCAGGCACCTGTTGTCCCAGCTACTTGGGAAGCTGAGGCAATGGAATTGATTAAGCCCAGGAGTTGGAGGTTGCTGAGAGCTGTGATGCCACGGCACTCTACTGAGGGCAATAAAGTGAGATTCTGTCTCTAAGAAAAAAAAAAGGAAAGAAATCGGAATCCCCTACTTTACGCTCTGCCCCTCCGTATTCTGCTACTGCCAGCAATATCACACCCGTTATGCAAGCTTTAATAGAGAGAAGCAAAACAGGAGTTTTCACTTCTGATAATACTATAGGGCTATTTCTTGTGGTGGTTACTGATATTCCCCCTAGTCCTCAATATCCTCAAGGAGGACAACAATATGACCACCACATAATCACTTTCAAAACCTTAAAGGAATTAATACAGACAGTAACTCAATATGGTATGTAATCACCCTTTTCTAGAGACATACTACAGGGTCTTTCCCAGGAGCAAAGATCAATTCCTTATGATTGGGACATTTTGGAAGAACTATATTATAATCTGGATAACATCTCCAATTTAAATCATGGTGGAGAGAGGAGACAAATATCAACAAAGAAATGTCCCCATAACCTCTGATCAACTTACAGGTTTGGGACAGTGGACAATTACCCAGGCAACAAATACCTGGGCAATTACAATATGATGACATAGCTATTGTACAAACACGATTTTGTTGCCTTTGAGCCTGGGAAAAGGTCCAAGCTCCTGGAGACCTAACTAAATAATTTATCAAGGTAATGCAATCTGGAAATGAGCCATATACTGATTTCCTAGCAAGATTAAAAACTTCAGTAGACAAAGCTGTAACACAGCCTGAACTTACAGATATGTTGTTTCAAACCTTAGCCTTTGAAAATGCCAGTTCAGAATGTCAAAACATTTTAATATCATTAAAAGCTCAAAATGCCCCTTTAGAGGAATACATCAGAGCTTGTTCTGATGTAGGAACAGATCCATACAAAGCTAATTTGCTTGTAGCCTCCCTTAAGGATGGATTAAAATCAAATTTTGTTAATTGTCACAATTGTGGAAAAATGGGACATGTAAGAAAAGATTGCAGAAAAGGCCAAAATCAAAAACATAATTCCCAGAAAGTGAGAAACTATAAACCACCTGACATTTATCCCCACTGTAAAAAGTGACTTCACTGGGCAAACAAATGCCACTCTCAATTTGGTAAGAATGAAACTCCCCTTTATCAGGGAAACTTCCTGTTGGGCCTGACCTGAGGCCCACAGACAAACAATATGGGATCGGGGATATACCCACTCATCAACAACTCAAACCCATCCAGTGCCTTTTCCATGCAACCCCAGGTAGTGCTGCTTTAGACATTCCAGTCTGTGATAACAACTTACTTCTCCCTAATATGGGACCAAAAAATTTAAAAAGAGGCATTTGTGGACCCATTCCCTCAGGTATAGTAGGTCTAGTACTAGGAAGAAGTAGTCTAACTCTACATGGAGTTCACATACACACTGGTGTCACTAACAGTGACTTTACCGGAGAAATTAAAATAATGGTCTCTTTGACCAACCTACTCAGATCTTAGCAGGTCAAAAAATAGCCCAATTACTTCTCCTTCCATATGTAAAACTAAATTTGACAGATAAAAAAACATACTAGAGGATTTGGAAGCACTGGTAATATATTCTGCCAGATGTCTATCAATCAAAACAGGCCTCAAATTACTCTTATATTAAAAACTAACTCTTTTATATGTCTTTTAGACACTGGAGCTGATGTTTCTGTTATAGCTTTAAGCTAATGGCCTAAAGAATGGCCAAAACAAATAGTTGACATAACTTTCTCTAGCATTGGAACTTTAAATTCTGTTTTTCAAAGTACTTTACCCTTGCCTTGCGATGGGCCAGATTTGCTACCTTACAGCCTTATATTGCAGACATAGCCATTAATCTCCTGGGCCAGAAACTTATTACAACAATGGAAAACTATAGTTACTATCCCAACCGCACCTCATAATCTGATTGTGGTACCACATTTAGCATAAGGGCCACTGTCCCAAAGTATGCCTTGAAATTATCATGGGAATCTAATAATCCAGTATGGGTGGAGCACTGACCATTAACAAAACAAAAACTGGAAGCCCTAGAAATTTTTAGTGCAATAACAACTAGAGCAAGGACATATTGAACCCTCTATAAGTCCTTGGAATTCTCCAGCTTTTGTAATAAAAAAGAAAACCAGTAAATGGAGAATGCTTACTGACCTTTGCAGAGTAAATGAAAAAATTGGGCCTATAGGATCCTTACAACCAGGTCTCCTTCAACCTTCCATGATTCCTTAATTCCAATAATGCATTATGCATTATTCATCTGAAGGACTGTTTTTCACAATTTATCTGCACCCAGAAGATAGGCATCACCTTGAATTCTCAGTCTCTTCTTATAATCAACAAAAACCACAGCAGAGATATCAATGAAAGGTATTACCCCCAGATAATGTTAAATAGCATCACCTTGTGTTGGCATTATGTAGGTCAACCCTTACAAATGTTACATACACAATTTCCATCCGCCTACACTATTCATTACATGGATGACATTCCTTTTTCTGCCCGTAGCCTAGCAGTTCTACAAGATTCTAAATACAGTTCCAAATGATTTTCAAAAATTCTTAGGTCACATCAATTGGCTACACCCTACTTTTAGGCATCCCCACATATGCCCTTACTAATCTTTTTAAAATCCTTAAAGGATCATCTGATATTAATAGTTCTCATTCTCTTATACCTCAAGCAAAATAATAATAATAATAATAATAATAATAATAATAGAAAGAGAATTTGCTACTAAATAGCTTTGATTATATAGATCCTTTCCCATTCATTTAATTATCATACCTCCCACTCTTCTACTGGAGTCATTTACCAAATTGACACTTTATTGGAACGGTTATTCTTACCTCATAAAACAACTCAAAAACTTCAACAATATCTGGATAAAATTTGTGAATTAATAGCTAAAGGCAGAAATCAAATCAGACAATTAATTGGCTATGATCTTGATTCCATTATTGTTCCTTTTTACTGACAAGAAAATACAACTCTATTTCCAATTATGTGTCCCCTGGCAGATTGCTCTTGCATCATTTATTGGACACGTCTCTAACAATTACCTTAGTGATAAAATATGTCAATTTTTACAATTAACTAATTAGATTTTTCCTCAAATTGTTAAGACCATTCCAATCTTAGACACTATTATATTCTACACTGATGCAAATTAACAAGGTAAAGTTGGCTATACTGATGGCTCTAATTCTAGAGTTTTTGATAGTCCTTACAACTCTGTACAAAAGAACGAATTATATACTATCTATCTACTTTTACAGAATTTTCACTATAACATGAACATTGTTACTGACTCTCAACATTCTTGCTTTGCAGTGAGACACCTCAAAACCACTACTATTACTGCTATGGATGAAATGTCTTCCTTATTTCACCAGATTCTAGATCTACTTAGATGTTGTAAATATTCATTGTACATTACTCATGTCAGAGCTCATACTTCCTGGTCCTATGTCTTCCCTCAATACGCAAACTGATAAAGCTCTTATACCAGCTGTACAAGAGGCATCCACCTTCCATGCTAATGCTAGATCACTCTGCCAAAAATTCAATCTTACTAAACTTCAATCTCAAACTATTTTATCTCAGTGTCCCTCATGTTCACAAATTCAATCACCTCCCTTTTCTGAAGGTATTAATCCTAGAGGTGAGCATGCAAACCAAATATGGCAAATGGATGTTACAATAATCCCTTCTTTTGGCAAGCTAAACAATGTCCATCATTCCATGAATACCTCTTCCCATTTTTCTTGGGCTACTGCCTTACCTGGAGAAAAAGCTCATCATTCAATATTTGCTTGAATGCTTTAATATTATGGGATTTCCCCAATCTATTAAAACTGATAATGCTCCTTCTTATTCTGCCCCCAAATTACAGTCCTTCCTTTAATTATGGCATGTTCAACACACTTTTGGTATTCCTTATAACTCTCAGCATCAAGCTATCATAGAAAAGCATCACAAAATCTCAAAGATATGTTATTAAAACAAAAAGGGGGAGAAGAGACCCCTCCTTAACAATAGTCCTAGATACAACTTAAACAAAGCTTTATTTACTCTTAATTTTTAAAATATGAACAAAGACTATATCACTGCCATTGAAAAACAGTGGAATTCTATAATCAAACCACCCCCTATGCCTCTATAACAACCTATATTTTATAAAAGGCCAGATATGATAGAATGGAGACCAGGGCATGTATTGCATTGGGGTCGAAGTTTTGCTGATATTGTTACAGATAAACAAGAAAAGCAGTGGTTACCTGCAAGGTGCATCAAATCACACCATGAACAAGAGAAGATACCAGCTCTTTGATGAATCAACCTTCTCTGATTATTTTAACACCATGACCATTCAATGAACAAGTGTGAGAAGTCCACTCCCTAGCACTACCAGAACACAACCACCAACTTGGGGACAAGTAAAGAAGCTCTCTTAGGCCACAGAAGACCTAGTGAGACGTCAATGTAAACCTCCCACAGCAGACTTCCTCTTTCTGTCTATGATAGCTCTACTATCCACAAGGTAAGTGCAAACTCAGAACAGACCAATTTCATGTATTGGGCTTATACCCAATCCCCCTCTAAACAGAGCCAGTTCTTGGGATGATGCCACCATTCCCATTTTATGTAAATGATTCAACCTGGCTCCCTGGCCTTTATGATGCTTTGGGCCATTAAAACTAGGAGATGAAGGAACTCTCATTAATAATTACACTGTAGGAATCTCAGGCATCTCTATCTGCATTGGTAACGGTAGTCATTATTTACAGTCTGTGCCTGCAGCATGACTGTCTATAGTCCGTAATAGCACAAAGACAGGACAAACAAAAACTATATTGCTCCTCCAGAAAATGTCATGGAAAGGTAACGAGAGCAATGTCACTTCCAATAGTCCTCCTGACATATTGTACCCTACCCATAATGACACACCTTTCTGAATGGGTACAGTGGACTATGTGTAGAGGAGAAAAACCTCGAATATTAGTTAATGCTTCCTATGGAGATGTCATAGACTGGGGACCTCATGGGTCTGCCCAAAACAACCGACTAGGAGGTGACATGAGATGGCATCGTGAAAAGACACAATTTCCACTACAGCAGAACATTCCTCCATAGTCTGGCATGGAGGAGGCATGTCTATGCCCATTCTTCAAATGAGAGGAGCTTCTCAATATTATCTTTGGAAATTACTATCAGCCTACTTCCATTGTATGCTTGGAAAGGACAGTTATCTTTTAATCACATTTCTAATTATACCATTCTTTCCTTCAAACGCAATGAATCTCACTTCATAAGAGCCTGTGTACGCCTTCCATATTTACTTTTAAAAGGACCATTTTTTGTGGCATCCTAACAAATTTATTCTCACTTGCAGTGCTTGCACCTTATTTACCTGTCTTAACATATATTAACATTAATTACAGTATCAAAAGTATTTATCTCTTAAGAGCTCATGAAGGTGTTTGGCTACCTGTTCAAATGGACCAACCTTGGTAAGAATCTCCTTCAACTTTTCTTCTACAACACCTACTTGAAACATTGAAATGAAGAATGAAAAGAATGATTGGACTTATTATTTCTATAATCATTGGACTTATACCTATTACTGCTACTTTTGCTACCACAGAAGTAGCTCTTCATCAAAGTATTTAGACTGTAGACTTTCTACAAAACTGGCATCAAGATTCTGAAAAACTTTGGACCACTCAACAACGTATTGACTCTGATGATAATCACAAATTAACTGATTTCAAGGGAGCTATCTTTTTACTAGGTGACCAAATTCTTCATTTACAGAGACAAATCAAATTACATTGTGATTGGAAGATTACTACTTTCTGTGTTACTATTTTTTTTTCTTTATTTTTAATTTCTTTATTTTTTAATTAAATCATAGCTGCGTACATTAATGCGATCATGGGGTACAATGTGCTGGTTTTATATACAATTTGAAAAAAATTTTTTTTAATTGTTAAATCATAGCTGTGTACATTAGTGCAATCGCCTGTACCCATTCTAAGATGCACCATAGATGTGGCCCCACCCATTACCCTCCCTCCACTGAAACCTCCCCCCTCCCTTTCCCTTCCCTGGCCCTTTCCCCATAGTCTTGTGGTATAGTTGGGTTATAGCCTTCATGTGAAAGCTATAATTTAGCTTCATAGTAGGGCTGAGGACATTGGATACTTTTTCTTCCATTCTTGAGATACTTTACTAAGAAGAATATGTTCCAGCTCCATCCATGTAAACATGAAAGAGGTAAAGTCTCCATCTTTCTTTAAGGCTGCATAGTATTCCA
>CAUYPK010011462.1:0-15944 GCA_963574355.1 Loris lydekkerianus | reverse complement strand
CATGCTCATGGCTGGGAAGCATCAACATTGTTAAAATGTCCACAGTACCCAAAGCAATATACAATTTTAATGCAATCCCTATTAATGCTCCACTGTCATACTTTAAACATCTTGAAAAAAATAATACTTTGTTTTATATGGAATCAGAAAAAACATTGAATAGCCAAAACATTATTCAGAAATAAAAACAAAGCAAGAGAAATCACACTACCAGACCTCAGACTATACAATAAATCAATAGTGATCAAAACAGCATGGTACTGGTACAAAAACAGAGAAGTAGATGTCTGGAACAGAATAGAGAACCAAAAGATGAATCCAGCTACTTACCATTATTTGATCTTTGACAAACCAATTAAAAACATTCAGTGGGGAAAAGATTACCTATTTAACAAATGGTGCTGGGTGAACCGGCTGGCAACCTGTATAAGACTGAAACTGGACCCACACCTTTTATCATTAACTTAGATAGACTCTCAGTGGATTAAATATTTAAACTTAAGACATAAAAGTATAAAAATGCTAGAAGAGAGTGTAGGGGAAACCCTTGAAGAAATCAGTCTGGGCGAGTATTTTATGAGGTGGAACCCCCGGGCAATTGAGGCAGCTTCAAAAATACAGTACTGGGACCTGATCAAACTAAAAAGCTTCTGCACAGCCAAGAACACAGTAAGTAAAGCAAGCAAACAGCCCTCAGAATGGGAGAAGATATTTGCAGGTTATGTCTCTGACAAAGTTTTAATAACCAGAATCTACAGAGAACTCAAACATATAAGCAAGAAAGGAACAAGTGATCCCATCACAGGCTGGGGAAGGGACTTGAAGAGAATCTTCTCTGAAGAAGACAGGTGCATAGCCTACAGACATATGAAAAAATGCTCATCATCTTTAATCATCAGAGAAATGCAAATCAAAACTACTTTGAGATATCATCGGACCCAGTAAGATTAGCCCAAATCACAAAATCCCAAGACCAGAGATGTTGGTGTGGATGTGGAGAAAAGGGAACACTTCTACACTGCTGGTGGGAATGAAAATTAATACATTCCTTTTGGAAAGACTTTTGGAGAATACTTAGAGATCTAAAGATAGATCTGCCATTCAATCCTATAATTCCTCTACTAGGTATATACCCAGAAGACCAATAATCACATTATAACTAAGATATTTGTACCAGAATGTTTATTGCAGCCCAATTCATAATTGCTAAGTAATGGAAAAAGCTCAAATGCCCATCGATCCACGAATGGATTAATAAATTGTGGTATATGTACACCATGGAATATTATGCAGCCTTAAAGAAAGAGACTTTACCTCTTTCATGTTTACATGGATGGAGCTGGAACGTATTCTTCTTAGTAAAGTATCTCAAGAATGGAAGAAAAGGTATCCAATGTACTCAGCCTTACTATGAAACTAATTTACGACTTTCACATGAAAGCTATAACCCAGTTATAACCTAAGAATAGGGGGAAAGGGGAGAGGTGGGGAGGATGTGGGGAGGATGGGCACAGGGAGTGTGATTGGTGGGATTACACCTGCGGTGCATCTTACAAGGGTACATGTTAAACTTGTGGAATATAAATGTCTTAACACAATAACTAAGAAAATGCCAGGAAGGCTATGTTAACCGGTGTGATGAAAATGTGTCAAACGGTCTTTAAAACCAGCATATGCTGCCCCATGATCACATTAATGTACACAGTTATGATATAATAATAAAAAATAAAATTTAAAAAAAAGAAGGAGTTCTGGTGAAAATAAAGAGTGAGAAAGGCCATTCCTTACTGAAGTGGCCAAGAAATACATGGTCAAAGAGCTCAAAGGTGACTCTGAAACTACCATGGCACATGTGAAAGATAAGATGCATTTCGATAACATGAGCATAGTGAACAATGGCCTACTATATCAACTATTACAATTCCAAACAATTCAAACTAATAAAACCTAAGTCATAAAGGTGCTACATGGTGCATATCAGATTATGAAGGACTAATACTCCAGCATTGTAGGTGTTCGATAAATACTATGGATGTTCTTCTCCCTTGTAGAGATGGATGTCAGTGCAATGAGTGGTGTTCAAGGTAGAGAATACAGCTCAGTGAGTTCAGAACACATGAGGATATTGTTAATATAAAGGACACATACAAAATTCACTAGAAGTCTCCCAAATGAAGATTAAGTTTTAGATGATGGGAACAACTGGATAAGTGGGAAAAATGAGTCTCTGAGACAAAGATATAGTATACAACTCTGAAATATTAATATTAACCTTGTGGATTTAAAGGTCATCCTTAACAAATGCTATGTCATTCCTATTCTAACTATACTTGTGAACCTAGTAATTCTATTTCCATAACAACCACCCCATAAATGTTAAGACCAAAATGTGTATTTGTACATGTATTGTATTCCATAAGATACATGCACTATTTGTTAAATTAAATTTATCAATAAAGGGCAAGGACCACTGGGAAGCAGATAATTCCTTGTGGAATTTCCTTGCACATTATGGGATATTTAGCAGCATCCTGGAACTCTACTGACTTCTTGTACATACCTCTGCACCAAGTTGTAAGAGCCATGAATGTCTGTGATGCCTGCCACTTAAGCCATGAAGTTGGATGGGAGGAGGCAAAATGCTCCACTTGAAAGCTCTGTTAGGTGAGTATTTAACATGATCACTGTCAAGCGAGGAGGATGAGAGAAGGGTACGGTGTTTGAGCAGCACACTGACCTCCTATCCTCTATTCACCTCACTCTCATGGCCTGCCTGCCTGCCCGCTGGCAGCTGAGAACATCTTCCACCATGGCCACCTCAGCAAGTTCCCACTTAAACAAAGGCATCGGAAATGTGTATATGTCCCTGCCATGTATATCTGGATCGATAGCACTGGAGAAGGACTGTGCTGCAAGACCTGCACCCTGGATGGAGAGCCCAAGTGTGCAGAAGAGTACCTGAGTGGAATTGTGATGGCTCTAGTACTTTATAGTCTGAAGGCTCCAACAGTGATATGTACCTCATGTCTGCTGCTATGTTCTAAGACTCCTTCTGCAAGGACTCCAACAAGCTGGTGAAAGCCTGCAGAGACCAATTTGAGGCACGTCCGCAAGTGGATAATGGACATGGTGAGCACCCAGCACCCCTAGTTTGGAATGGACCAATAACACACTCTGATGGGGACAGATAGGCACTCCTTCCATTGGCCCTCCAATGGCTTCCCTGGGTCTCAGGCTCCTTCTTACTGTGGTGTGAGAGCAGACAGAGCCTATGGCAGGAATATTGTATAGGCTCGCTACTGAGACGGCTTGTATGTTGGAATCCAGATTGCCAGGACTAATGCCAAGGTCATGCCTGGCCAGTGGGAATTCCAAATTGGACCCTGTGAAGGAATCAGCAGGGGAAATTATCTCTGGGTGGCTTGTTTCATCTTGCATCATGTGTGTGAAGATTCAGAAATGATAGCAACCTTTGATCCCAAGCCCATTCTTGGGAACTGGAATGGCACAGGCTGCAATACCAATTTTAGCATCAAGGCCATGCAGGAGGAGAATAGTCTGAGGTACATTGAGGAGGTCATCAAGAAACTAAGCAAGTGGCACCAGTACCACATTCGCACCTATGCTCCCAACGGGGGCTTGGACAATGCCTGGCGCCTGCCTGGTTTCCAAGAAACCACCAGGATCAATGACTTTTCTGCTGGTGTAGCCAACTGTAGTACCAGCATCTGCATTCCTCAGACTGTTGGCTAGGAGAAGGGCTACTTTGAAGACGGTGGTCCCTCTGCCAACTGCGACCCCTTCTCGGTTGACAGAAGTCCTCATCTGCCTGTGTCTCTTGATGAAACTGACAATGAGCCCTTCCAATACAAAAACTAAGCAGACTAGAATTCCAGCCATTGAGATCCTTCTGGTTCTCCATGCCACTCCAAATCTTCCCCCTTCTCCCAGTTGTCCCAATTATAACTCAAAAGGGTGGAATATCAAAGTCTTTTTTTTTTTAATTCCTCGTGTGCAGTTAATTTTGCTTTCTTTGGCCAAGATAGAGGGGTTAAGTTTTTAATCTCTTTGCACCTAACCCCCTTATTTTCCCTATCGCTGAAGCTTTCTAGCTATGCCTACTTCACCCTATTAAGTGAAGGTAGTGGTTACGTCCCTCCCTGCCCACAAGCACACTAGAAAGCTTCAGTGGAGTTCATCTGCTGGAGAGGGAGGACTTTTTCTTCAGGGGTAGCTGAAAGCAGAAGGCCTGGCTTACTCTAGGTTAGGACTTCCCTTGATGGAAAAGTTGAGGAGATTATAACCAACATTCTACTTACTGTAAGTGGGAATTAGGAGAGAAAGTAGAGGTTGGTGATCAGGGAGGGAAACTCCCTTGGTCTCAGGCCACATTTCCCTTGCTTGGAGCTAAATACCCTTCATTCAACAAAGAGTTCAGGGTAAACTGATGGATATTCCTACCTTAGAAGAAAAGGTTCTTATTGCTTGGTCCTCCTTTATAAAAAAAAGCAGAGTAGTATTTTTATATTTAAGTGTAAAAACAAAAACACTACATATATAAAAAATGATCATTATCTTAAAAGAATTGCATAATACAATCAAAAGAAGCTCAAGTACACTGGTACTCTGTGTGTTATATGTATCATATTCTATAGAAAGGTCAGAATATTGGAATATAACCTGTTTATAGATAAAATGCAATCTAATATATTCAGGGGAAAATGCCTCATAACATGCAAATTTATCTTTCACATAGGCCAAACACTTTCTTATGAATACACTACAATGCTGGGAGTTAGCCTTAAATTCCTTTTTCTTCATATCACCTACTTCTGTGTTCTAAGGATCGTGTGATCTCCTCGAATACAGTCTCTGGAAATGCTACATCTGGCCCTGAAATAAAGATAAGACATTTCTACACCCTCCTCACACACTGAACTGTTAATTAAATATTCTTCCATGGCCTCCATTATTAATAGTTTCCCACTATAATCTATTTAGGTTTTGTTAGAGACCTGGCCTACCTAATTAAGATACATAAAACACTGTTAAAATAATGGTTCTAAGTGATGCAACTTTGGACTTTGCCCTCATTTTTCCAATTTTCATTGGGTTCCTGGGGAACTTATTGCTCTTCATGTTATATATGTACATTGTCCTAATTCAGTCTCACCTGAAAAAGCCCATAGATTTCCTTTTCATACACCTGACATTGGTCAATGTTTTGATCATCATGTTCAAGTTCATACCAGATATAATCTCATTCTTTGGAGTAAGACATTTTATGGATGATGTCAGTTGCAAAGCTATTGTGTATGCACACATAGTCACCTGGCATCTCTCCATCTGTACTATGTCCCTCCTGGGTATGTTTCAAGCCATCACAATTAGCTGGAGGAAGTCTACATGGGCTTGGCTTAAGTCTAAACTGCCTATGTGCATTTTTCTTTCTCTCCTGTTCTTCTGGATCCTCAATATGCTGCTGTCTAGCCATGTAATTAAATATTCAGTAGCCAGAACCAAAGTCACTGTTGCTGGTTTGGGGTATTTTTAGGCATATTATCAAAGTAAGGCTAGAAACATCCCTTCCTACTCACTTTTGAGTGGCTTAGTGATGCGAGATCTCCTGATTGTGGTCCTTATGGTCTGCTCCAGCCTCTACATGATCAGTGTCCTCCTGAGACACCACAGGAGAGCTCAGCATCTCCACAGCCCCAGCCTCTCTTCCCAGCCCTTTCCTGAAATCAAAGCCACCCACAGCATCCTGTTGCTAGTAAGTTGCTTTGTGTTCTTTCATTGCTTAAACATGTTCATGACCCTTTATTTGTTTTATAAGCCTGACAAGAACACAGGATTTGACAGGATTACTGGAATTATATCATCATGCTACCCAACCCTCTGCCCTTTTGTACTAATGAAAAATTATAAAATTCTTTTTAAATTTACTTCTGCCCTTTCAAGAGGAGAATTATCATTTCTCAAATAGCATCCAGTAGCTAATGGATGCTGAAGTTTTCTCTTACAACATAGAAGTTCCGGAATAATTTATGTGAACAAGAAATTCCACACAGCTAATGAAGACAGAAATCGGGTTAATATGAGATGTGCTATAGATTAAAAATATACAGTATTCCAAATATCATGTTGAATTAGAGTACAGAAATATCAAATTAATCACCTTTTATATTTACTACATGATTAAATTGTAACAATTTTAGTTAAATAAAATATAAATACATTAGGAAAATAATTCTATCTTCTTCAGTTTGTTCTTTCTTCATTGTGGCTAATAAGTCCAGTTAAATTACATTGTGGGCTTGCATTATATTTCTATTAAACTATGCTGGTCTCGGGAAATATGTGCATCTATGGAATAAAAATGTAGTGAACACCTTACATATTCTAAGTAATGTGAAATAATTTTTCTGAAAACAGACAAAATATAATAACTAAAGGATAATATAGAATCTTATGATATAGGAAATAATTGAGTACATGTGGTAAGAGCTATTATGTAGGCCAAGTTACAAAAACTAGGAATTTCAAGAGCTTCACTCCATAATACATAATAAAATACATGTGTATATCTTTTGGGTTCTGTGTGAACCCATCCATAGTGATAACCCTTTCTATGCTGTGCTCATGCATTTGTTATTTTAGATCCAGTCTCTTAGGACAATTTCAATTAAACTTGCCCCTGAGCTTTCAATGATTCTTCATCAGAAATGGTATGACAGTATTTCGTTCCACCATTGTGCATTTGCTTCAAACACTTAGTCACAAAATTTTTACTCAATACCTCTTTTCCTCTGTTTTTGTGGTTTCCTAAGGAAACAGTTCTCTGTTCTGTTCTATTTATTCTTTGATTAAATTCTCAAAGATATGGGGCAAATGATACGTAGTTTAAATCCTTGTACATTTTTTTCTCAATGTGGATCAATTATACTACCTTGCCTAGATGTATGATTCTTGGGCTTTGTTTGTATTTGTTCAGTAGTTCAGTTGTTTTTTTGTTTTGTTTTGTTTTTAGTTTTGAGACAGCGTCTCACTCTATGTCTGGGTAGAGTGCTGTGGCATAACCTAGCTCACAGCAACCTCAGTCTCCTGGGCTCAAGCAATCCTTGTGCCTCAGCCTCCCGAGTAGCTGGACAATAAGCACCCACCACAATGTCCAGCTAATTTTTCTATTTGTAGTAGAGACACAGTCTCACTCTTGCTTTTGGTCTCAAACTCCTGAGCTCAAACAATCCTCCTGCCTCAGTCTGTCTGAGTGTTGGGATTACAGGAGTGAGCCATAGTGACCAGCCAGTAGATCACTTTGCTGTCTTCCAGCAGTTTGCAGTTCAGACAAGATATCCAAGACCAGACTAACATTTTTCATTGTCTAGAATTAGTTTTATTTAAGAGCTTTTTAAATTTTTGCTTCTCATTAAACTGTCACAGGTGAAGTAACATTTAATGAATATTACCTAAATAAGAATAGCTGTGTTTTCATTGCTGCTTCAATCCAGGTAGTCTAGATGGGAAGTTTAAGTATCTGCAAATTAAGAAATTGCTTTCTATGTTTAATGGTTATCTTCTTCTATCAGTTACCTTCAATCTCCCAGGACTTGATTACTCATTATTATTATTAATACCTGCACAATGTCTCCTAGAGAGCTCTCCACATTGTGTCTCTGCCCTTTTCCCCATCCTTATTTCATGCCATTGATCAATACAATTAGAAAATTTCTCTGATTGACCTTCCAAATCCAATTCAGGTTTCAGCATTGGCCATGCTCTCCTTCAACTATATCAGTTGAGTTTTCCTTTATCTTTTATGGAAAATGCAACAAATGTGCAGACATTTATAACATTCCATGAATTTTCACAGTGCACACCCCCCGTAACCTGAACACAGATCAGAAACATAACAATAGCAGCTCCTGAGAGCCCTTGTGCCCCTCCAAGGGTGCTCAGTAACTAGAATAATAACACTTTCTACAGTAATGGATTTTAGCATAAATTCTTCCCCAATGATTATACAGAGTCTTAATTGACCTCTACCTGATCCATCACAAATGCTAATATCTTATTTTTCAGGTTCTGTTCAGTGTCTAAACTCACTGTGCCTTCTTTTGGGAAAGCTGAAAGACAACTGTCTGGGGCACTAATCTCACTCAAGAAGGCTCTGCTCACATGGCGATTTCATAACCTCCCAAATCACTCCATCTTCTGATACCACTACATTGGTCATCGGTATCAACATGAAATTTGGGCTTATCTGATGATTATCATCCATCAGAAAGATTTATTACACATTATGTCATGTCTGAGTATTATTTCAATAAATTATTCCCATGGTACATAGGGATCGGTTCCTAAAAACTTAGCCAAGGTTTTCTTAATTCTGTTTTGGCCATGGCATTAGTGCCCAAGGCTATGTCAGATAGCTCCAACATCCATGTTTATCCAGTGTTTTTTGTCTATGCAAGTGGAAATTTGGTAGCTCAAACTTTATCCCCATGACACAGAGCCCCTGCATGCAGTGCCATGATACTTCTGAGTGCAGATTTGGAGGCCCAACAATAATACAACACAATATTATGTAATGTAGCAGAAAAATAAAGTAACCAGAGTTTCAAATATAAGCTCCTGTAGCTACAAAAACATTTTTGAAGACAAAAATCAAAGTTTGATAAAAATATAATACAATCCATACAAAATGAAATCCACAAAAACTTGAACATTACATACTTCTAAAATCACAACCCACAAAGGCGTAAAATACCAAAAAAAGGGCAATATATGAAACATTCAGGAGTCTTCAATCTTGAGGGAAAGAAAGGAATATATTAATTTTACAGGCAAGCAGTTTAAGTTTTCAGAGCTATTGACAATATTTCATTAATTGAGCTACATGGTGCAGAAATATATGCTCTCTCAATCTTATTTTACAACACATAACAAAGATGTAGAATATATTTAAAGGTAAAACTTTGGGGCAGCAATTTTAATCTTTATTTTAAAATGAGAAAAAATATTTCCTAGAAAATATCATGTGTTAAATCCTGTGTGACACTAGGGTTGGTTCAGTGACAGGAAAACTCACGGCCTTCCATTGTACCTGAGCTCTAAGAAACCTGGAGGAAGTTAAAACATACTTAGGGGTCTGCAAACTTTTTAAACAGGAGGCCAGTTCACTGTCCCTCAGACCGTTGTAGAGATGGACTATAGTTTAAAAAAAAAAAAAAAACTATGAAAAAATTCCTATGCACACTGCACATATCTTATTTTGAAGTAAAAAAACGAAATGGGAACAAATACTATCACACCACCGCTTGTGGACCCCTTTGAGGACCCCTCTGGGACCCTTCTCTGTGGTCAAGGGAGATTAAGGGCTTAGTAATTCCCACCAGCTGAGGGTAAACTTTTAATGACTTGTTTGATCCTGAAGTTCACTTTCAGATGTAGTTCAACTTGGAAAAGCATACACTCTCACACAGTGAATTATAATTCCTGATTAATGTACCTAAATTATTTACCAGGAGAATTACTTTGCAGCTGGGAGAGTGACTTGGGGCTCTGCTGGGCACATCAAATGGATACCTGATAAACAAGGTAATTGAGGCAGTAGGGGAGAGGTGACGGATGTCCACTGGGAGGAGAAGCCCTGCCATCCATCCTTGATACACAGTCATTGCTGGTCAGACCCAGTCCTTCCAAGAGGCATCAGTGTCTCAGGGAAACTGCCTGCCCTTACTAAGGATTCTGCACACTCAGCTCTGGCACCGACAGGGAGGTATAAAGACCTTTTCAATGTTTCTGTTTCCATGTTATGCTTTCTTACAGAAACTTAATATTGTTTTCAGATTTTCCATTTTAATATAGTTACAGTTATGATATACATGTATTTTGTTATTGTTTATTTATAGTCACTCTTTCTCTTTTCTTCCATATATTTGCTTTCACTTTCTTCAACCTTTGATTTCTTTCATGTTTCAGTATCTCTAATAGCACAATCTAAGCTTGTTTGCAATGGAGTTTTATTTTAGAGCAGTATCACACTTTCTTCACTGTATTTTGATCTGTTGGTATATTCTTAAAAAGTACTTGAAATTTCTATTCGATTCCACATGTTTAAGTAAGTTTATCATGCTCTATGGTTTCTTCTCAACTGGAATTTCTTTATATTTATAATAAGTATAGTTTCATTTTATTGCTCTCTTTTCTACTCTACTGTTGTTATTAATTTGTTTTCCTAGCATCATTCTGTTTTACAGATAACACCCTTTATTTCAAATCAATGTATGCTTATTGTAATTTCAAAATACTTTAGTCACATTTAGATTAATTAATACAAAATAGAGATTTTATACATTTTAACATAAACTAACTCCTAGCTTCACCATATTTTATGTCATTTAAATGATCATTTTCTACATTGTGTTTTAAGCATTGTTATTCTGTAATGTAGAAATCCAAATGATTTGTATAGTAACTGTTTTCTCAGTAACATTGGAAGTCCCACTGATAATTCAAATACTTTAGTCAACACTATAGTTCTTTAAATTTACATGAGCTTTCAATAATAAAAAATGCTGATACTTTTATTCCAATTATTGTAAATTTTATTTTCTTTCTTTATAATAAAACTCATCCAAAAAACATGAGGAATAGAACTGGTGAGAACAGATATTTTTACTCACATCCAATCTTAAAGGAAAATCTTTCAACATTTAATCATTAATATGATGTTGTTGACACTGCAGATATTTTCTTCAAAGCAGGGTTAGGAGTTTCTATATTGCTATATAATTAACATTCCAAGCACAGGTATATGTTGAATTTTATCACATAATTTTGTGTCATCTGTTGAAGTGATTATTGATTTTCTCCTTTAATCTATTACTGTGGCTAATCATATGGATGAACCTTCCCTTAAATTCACCTTGCATGTTTGAGATAATCTCTTCATGTATTGCTTGAATCTTTTTCTGTAGTATGGAATTCATGTTTACAGTTATTTGGTATGGATTATTATTATCTAGGTGCATAAAGTATATGGACTTATCGTAAGACTTTTCATATGATGAGTTTTATTCTCAAGGTTGTGCTAACTTGATTATGTGATTAACAAAATGCTCTTTTTTCCTAACCATACAATATGGTTTGTACATATAATTTGTATGTGGTACATTTGGCAAACTTCATGCTTTCATCCTTCTTCAGAATTTTTTGTTTTTATGGAACTATTTTGGGCACTACTGGATAAAAATTCTGTTATCTTTTCTGGCAGGTTGTCTTCCAGGGATTAGTCCAAATAACTTAATCTTCCAAATATATTGGCATAATTAAACACAATATCATCTCTTTAAAAATATTTGCAGCTCTGGCGGTGCCTGTAGCTCAGTGTGTAGTGTGCTGGCCATATACACCTAGGCTGGCAGGTTCGAATCCAGCCCAGGCCAGCTAAACAACAATGACAACTGCAACAAAAAAACTAGCCAGGCATTGTAGAAGGCACCTATAGTTCCAGGTACTTAGAGGCTGAGACAAGAGAGTTCCTTAAGCCTAAGAGTTTGAGGTTGCTGTGAGCTGGGCACTCTACCGAGGGCAACATAGTGACACTCTGTCTTAAAAAAAAAAAAAAAAAAAAAAAAAAAAGAGAGAGAAAAAAAGAAAGAGAGAGAGAAAGAAAGAAAGATATGCAGCCCTCAATTGCCTTCTCTTTAACATTTTAATTCTAATATTATTGGTGCCTTCCCTTGAGCAGTGATACAGACTCACCAAAGGTTTATTCATTTTAATCTTTTTGCAGAAACTCACTTTTGGCTCTTTTTCCCTTCATTTTGGGTTCTTTTCTATTATTCTGCCTTTGCCTATATCAATTCTCTCTATTTCATTTTAATTCACTTTGCTATTGCTTTTAGACTGTCATTTGTTTCTGTAAAGATTGTTATCTAGTCTTCACTTCACATTTATTTCTGTAATAGACATTCCATGTTCATTTTTCTAATAGAGCATTTACATGGTAACTAAGAAGTACTTTAGTTTGGAAAGTATAGAGAAATCTGGTTTATTTTTGTTTAATTATTTATTCATTGATTTATTAGACACATTGTCATGTTAAATTATACTCTTGAACCTTATTGACACTCATGTCAGTGTTTGCTGTAGGACTACAATTAGTACTAGTTTCACATGTGCCTGAGAAGGAAAAATGGGTATTTTATAGTAACTGTGTGAGTTGTTTTTATAGCAGTGGGGTCAATACTATTAAGTGAATTGCTCAAATTTTTTATTTCCAGACTGATTTGTCTGCTGGTTCTATTAATTACTGAAAGACATTGGTTACTATATCTCAAATCAGTGGTTCATTTTCTTATGTGTCTTTATAATTCTAGGCTTTTACATTATCTATACTGACCATATGTGTATTTTGTATGCACAAATTTTAAACTTCCATTTTTATAGAAATGGCTTGAATTATCTCCAGAACTTCTATTCCCTTAAAATGTGTTTTGTTTGATGTTATTGAGTGTGCACCAGTTTTCTGTTGATTAGTTTATGCAAAGGTGTTACTTCCCTTTTTTATTTTTAACCTTTCTATGTCATTTTCTCTAGACATGAACCTATATCTTATAAGAAACACATAGTAGTCTGGAAGTCTAGCTTGTCCGGTATTCATGTCATCACTCCTCTTTTCCTTTGTTTAGATTTGCAAAGTATTTAAAATGTGACTCTATTCAACATTATTGTGGTGTAGAAATTTTTGATCTCACATTCTCTGCCCTTTGCTTTGTGTGTTTAGTCCATTTTCTTTCAAAAATTGTTTTCCAGCTTTATTGAGGTGTGATTAATAAATAAAACATGTTATTGTGAAAGTGTATAACATGATGACCAATGTACATTGTGAAGTGATTAAAGAAAACCAGTTATTTAGCATAGCCATCCCTTCACATAATTACATTTTTGTGTGTGTATATGTGTGTAGAAAGCTCTTCCAATCTACTTTGTTAGAAAATGTAAAGCATCTTCCAATGTAAAAGCTCTTCCAATCTACTTTGTTAGAAAATGTAAACACAGCATCACCATACATTACTGTGGACATCTAGAACTTATTTATCTTATAAGTGACAGTTTGTACTTTTGGCTAACATTACCTCATTTTTTCCACACTTCAGGACCTGGCAATCTTCACTTTACATCCTCTCTCTCTGAGTTGGACATGGTTAGATACCACATTGAAGTGAAATCATAGAGTAGTTGCCTTCTGTGTCTGGCTTATATTATTCAACATAATGTCCTTTAGGTACATTTGTGCTGCCACAAATGCCAGGATTTCCTTCCTTTCCCAACAAACCATACATAGTGTATGTATGATCTTTTCCACATCCACTAGCCCACTGAGGAACGTGGGATGTTCCATATCTTTGCTGTTATAAATAAGACTGCAGTGAACACAGGGGTATACACATCACATTGAAATACTGACTTTAGTTACTTGGGATATATGTCCAGATCTGACATTGCTAGATCATATTTTAGTTGTAGCTTTATTTTTTTGAGGAAACTACATAGAGTTTTGCATAAGGGCCATTCTAATTTATTCTCACCAACAGTTCACAGGTGTTTCCGCTTATTTACACCCTTCCAATATTTGTCATCTGCCTGTTTGATAATAACCATCTGCAGGTGTGAGGTGATATCTCGTTGTCATTGTGACTTCTATTTCCCAGATGACTAATGGTTTTGAAGACCTATAAATACTTTGGCCATTTGAATGTCTTCTTCAAAAAATTTTCTATTTATGTCTTTTGCCTATTTTGTATTGGCTTATTTGATTTTTGCCACTAAGTTGCATGAGTTCCTTATGTATATTTTGGATATTAACTACCTTTCCAATATATAAATTGCAAATATCTTCTCCCATTCTGCAGGGTTCCCTTCCATTGTGTTCATTCTGCAGCTTTTTCAGAATTAGGAGCTTCTATTTGCTTTGCTGTGCAGAAGATTTTGAGTTTTGCATAGTCCCACTTATTTGTTGTTGCAATGATGGTTGTCTGTGCTTTTGGTGTCATATTGAAAAATCACTGCCTATGTCAGCATTATTTCACCTGGGAATTTTACAATGTCTTTCATTTGTGTCTTTAGTCCTACTTGAGTTGATTTTTATGTATGGTGTTGGGTAAGAGTTCAGTAGCATTCTTTTGCAAGTGGATCTCCAGTTTATCCAACACCAGTTTTTGAAGAGACCGTTCCTTCAATATCATGCCTTCTTTTTTTTTTTTTTTTAATGTTTGGGGATTCAACATCATGTATTCTTGGTGAGTGTGTCAAAGATTAGTTGCCCATGCTGTGTAGGCTCACCCCTGGAATATCTATTCTATTCCATTGGTCAACAGGTCTATTTTTGTGCCAGTATCATAGTGTTTAGATTACCATAGTTTTGTAGCATCATCAGAAAATGTGCACATTGCAGAATTTTATTTATAAGACATTGTAACTTTTAAATGAACAGACATCACATAAATTTGGTCCTATGAAGTTGGTTTGTGAGATTTTAACTTGCAGAGATATTATACTATGACATCTGGAATCATAATTTTCCTATTGTCCTTACTTGGAGGGAATAGGAGTAGGTCAGGATGCCACATTAACAAATGAGTGTGGAAAGGGACACCAACTTTTCCATTAAAAAATACAAAAGAGTGAACTGTGTTTTATTTCAATTTGTTGACTTGACCCTCTTTCTCCCCTAAGGCTGAAAGCCATACTTCTCAGAATACCCTTCCTAACAAATTTCTGGGTTTAGTTGGCACAGTGAGTTTGAAAAGATAAGAGTGACATAGAAACCATTAATCCTTCAAATGTTGTCATTCAGACCCAATGGCAGACACAGAAGCTCTCAGAAGGTGGCATCTATCTGCTTGATATTCCAAAAATGGCCCCAGCCAACTGCTCTGCTTTTTTCTGCAGCTTCTTCAGAACTAGCAGCTTCTAAGACATCTCCACAAGTTATTGTTCTACAAGCCAACCTTCTTGACCATATACCCCTGGCTTTTGGACTTTCCCACCCTCTTCCTCCTGCTCTTCAGTATTGCTTCAGTATTGTGGTTAGTAACTTTCTCTGACCCACTTGTCTTTTCTAGAGTTCCACTGAAGCAACTCCTACACTTTTTTTTTTTTTTACTGGTTAATTAGCTTTATTGTGGCAATCATTACACAAAGTATATTGACAAGGCATCAAAACACCATTTTAAACCTTAAACATATCTAATGTCTTAGTTGTCAATCATACCTCAATAAAGCTGGAAAAAATAAATACACAATCTGTAAATTTCCACCTAGAAGACAGAAAGCATCATTGGGATACTTTTGTTTTGTAATTTTTGGGGATTCATTCAGGGATTGCATTTGTTAGGTAAAGACCCTCTTATAATTGGGTCCCACCCCCAAAAGGTGTGTCACACACTGTGTCTCCCACCCCTTTCCCTTCTTCCCTCTTTGTGTTCTCCCCTTCCCCCACCCCCCACCATGTACTAGGTTATTAATTGTCCTCATATCAGAATTGAGTACATGGGATTCTTCTTCTTCATTCTTGTGATGCTTCACTAAGAATAATGTGTTTGAGTCAATCTCACTCCTTTGTCCTGGCTAGAGTGCTGCAGTATCATAGCTTGTGGCAACATCATGCTCCTGGGGTCAAGTGATGCTCCTTCCTCAACCTCCCCAGTAGCTGGGACTATTAGGCACCTGCCATGATGCCTGCCTAGATTTTCTTTTCTTTTCTTTCTTTCTTTCTTTTTCTTTCTTTCTTTCTTGCTTTCTTTCTTTCTTTCTTTCTTTCTTTCTTTTTTTTTTTTTTTTTTTTTTTTTTTATTATAAAAAATATTTCATTTTTAAAATTTTTATATTTCCATTGAAAAAAAAAAAAAAAAACACAAAAAAAAAAATCCCAA
>CAUYPK010011459.1:0-10503 GCA_963574355.1 Loris lydekkerianus | reverse complement strand
AATAGACATCTTCATAGTAATAATAACTATACTCCTAATATTACTCTTTAAGATTAATCCAATCACAATTACTCCACCATAATAATCACAAAACCCAAATTCTCTCTATCCCTTTACTCCATATTCATAAAGTATTCTCTTACCTTCCTAAAATGCCTCTCATAATTTTCTTATTCCTAATAACCTCTCCTAATACTTACAAGTCTCAATTACAAAACCCTCAACTTCTCTCACTCTCTGGCCACTGAGAAAAAACATGAAAATTACACATCAACTGGCGGTCTAACACCTGAAAATCATATCACACCTTTATTAACAAAATATTAATTACAAAATCAAATCACTCTAATATATTATTTAATGTCACCTTATATAAATTATTTAAAGGTAATTCATATACCTTAGTCTCTTTAGACAAACATTATTATCTAAACTACACCCTCCAAATACATACCTGCAATACTCAAAATCCTAATTCAAAATGTAAAAAAGGATGTGCCTATTGGTGCTGTGAATCCATAGCCCCCTGGAAGATCACCAACACCAACATACAACTATCAACAACTACTTTTCCATGCCCTTGGCCATACTTTTACGAACTCACCATAACAGTATTAAAACTAAAACTTATCCCCCTCCTTTAACAGATATTATCAAAATCATTAAAACTCATTCTCAAATTTTAAAAGAAGAAATTAGCCAAACTCAAATCTGAAATTTCAATCTCTCCACCCTCACATCCCAACTAAATCTTAATCTAACCTATAATTCCATCTTACAAACATACTCGCTTTTAAAACATCACCCTAAATATAAACTGGACTACAAATTAGATTAAATTTTCAAGGTCTCTTACACGCTAAACTTCAAACCGCCCCAATCATAATTCCTAACATTTTATCTCTCAACCTTTCAGACCCCACACCTCTTAATTTAACAACTTACACACATGAAGCTAAACCTTTTATACCCTCACTTAATCAAGTCATCCAGTCATACCCTCTTCACTTCAACTTTACTTGCACCTCTCCCCTATCAGGCCTAAACCCATCAAAGTGCTCTAATATAGTCACTTTCCCTTTCAAACCAAAAGGGAAATTACACAGAAAGTGCCATCCTTCCTTCCAGTTTCTCTGCAGGAAAAATTATACCCAATTTCCCCATCCACATTCAGAGTCGCTGTTCCATAGTTATGTTACTACCTAATTTTAAAATTATTACAGAAAATAAATCCATTCTATTGCCTCTTCTTTCTCTCTATCCAACAACCTATGTAAAACAGGTTGCCCAAGTAGCCATACTTCCCAGCAACGCTGGGAATCATGACTAACATAGACACAGGAAAGCTAACATTTCCTACTCAATAATTCATTTTATTCAAACTCAATTCTCAAAGTTATCTCAACAGGTACTCAATTAGTACTCCAAACCTACAACAAGAGACACTGTTCTTTGTGAATGGACTATGCTACTCCAAACCACAAGACTTTCCTAAACACCACTTCTAAACAACCACCACTAAAAGGACGGTCTAAAAACAAAAACTTACATCCTCCCAACAAAAATATCATAATTGTCCTCTAATTGGCCAATTGAAACTATGAGCCCCTCTCAGCAGGAAGAAACTACATAAGAGAGAATTCTACGTCCCCTATCCCAAGGCCAACCCCCTATTTTTAATAAATCAAACAGGGAGGAATGTTGGGTAATTGCCCCCAGAAAAGCCCCTTCTACTTTCTACACAACAAGATTAACTATAGCCTCCCCTAATGCCTCTTCCGGCCAGGGCAGTAACTCCTTATTGGCTATTCTGCTGTCCCATCACCATTCTAAGACTTCCCCTAACTGAACCTATATAACTCTCTCTCGCAAGTGTGCTCTCTCTCTCTCCCCTCCTCTCTCTCCTCTCTCTCTGTCTCTCTTGGTCTTTGTCTCTCCCCCCCTTTCTCTCTCTCTCTTTTCTCCCCTCTCTCTCTTTTTTTGCTCACTTCTCCTTGGTGTTGTCCTGCAACATCCCCCCCTTCACCAGTAAAGACCTTTCATACAAGCCTTGGTGGTCCATGAGATCTCTGCTGGTCAAGTGCATTCCCCCCTTTCACTAACTTCCTAATATTTGCCAACCTTTAACCTTGTTAAAGGTTCAGCATCTTTAGAAACTGCTTGATATGGGCACGTTTTCAACCATAGCCTTTGAACTTGTAAGTGAGGGCAGAACTTCATTCCTTACTTGTGCTGCTGCATGAGTTATCTTGCAAATTTGAAGTCAGCAGTGGGTAGCTCAAGGACAACCCAAGGGAAATGTCATTTTACTTCCAGACTTCTAAGTAAATTTCTTTGTGCTCAGTGTAGGTAGAAGGAAGGAGGAGATAAAGGCACTATTATAAGCCAACCCCCTAAATCCAAATCTTTCAAGTCTGAAAAACTTTTTTTCCCCTTTTCCTCAGGGAAGAGCATAGCTGCAGGAAGGTTGTGGTATCAAAGCACATTGTAGTTTTCCTTCACTGAATAAATGTGCATCTACTTTAAAATAAAATCACCAAAAGACTTGTAATTATAGAAAAGGAAGAGACCTGAAATCAATCTTTTCATCCCTTTAAAAATCCTTCATCATTTTTCTTCCATATACTTAGAAAGAAAACAATTAAAAGCCCACATTAAAAACAGGGAATTTACATAAGAAAAGGAATTTTTGAGTTTTCTGCAGAAACCAGTATTCACCAGGAATGACTAATAACTATACACAAACAGTTTTTCCTATGTATGAATCACCTTTTTTTTGAGGACACTCTTTAACATTTTACATTTGAAGAATTCTATCAGATCAGAACAAGCTCCATTGTAACTAAGAATGAAACCCACGACAATGTTCTTAAGGTATTTAAGTTACAAAGAACCCAAACCACACTCTTGGCTGGTGATATGCCACCCAGTGTGTTTCAATCCCTTCTCTTTGTATATATTTTCATGCAAATGAGGATACAACACTCTTTAATTAGTTAGAAATCTTATTATTTATGTCTGTAACAGAATATGCACATATGGGATTAGAGACAGGGACAGAAAGCAAAAGGTGGGATAATTAAACAACTGTCAAACTCTCACAGCAATAGTCCAGAGGAAAAAACCAAATTTACATCCTTATGAACTGCTAAATTTCCTTCAAGTGAACAAAGGCTCTCCACAGGACTACAGTCTACAAAGCAGCCCAGATAGTTTTTTGAGGAAACCATCACAATTTGGGAAAGAAAGCTTAAGTCAAGCAAGGCTGAGGAACCTGCAGCCTTAAAGAAACTTGTGGCTTTCCTGGACCTTAAGTGTGGCCTTTTGAGTAATCCAAGTTTTCTGTAATAAATCCTTTGATACCGGAGTTTTGCTCTTCAGTAGGTCCTTGGTCTCCAGGATTTGAAGAATGAACCCACAGACCACAGATCAATGGTAAGATAGAATTTTTATTAGAAATTAGGAAGAAATGCAGAAGAAGTAAAAAGGACCAGAGCTTCTGGAAGGGGGAAAGAACTTAACTGAGGAGTCTCTATGTGGGCTTTTTATCTAGGGGTATTAGATCTTGAGAATTACACTTGGCCAGGAGTTGGTAGATGGAAAAACATCTTTTCAAAGTTAATGAGTGCATTAACAAATGAATGAATGTAGTTCTCCCTCCACTATTTCAAGGTTATTAGGTTCTTTACAGTTTTTGTCTCTGGGAAGGGATTAGGTGTGTGCTCCTTACTCAAGGTTTGTTCCTGAGCAGCCCAGAGGGTGTGTCCTGAAAAAGGCAGTTTGTTTGTGCCTGGAAATGGGGGTCTGATTTCTGAGCTCGCCTGGGCCTAGAGAATGGAGAGGGGAGTCCCAGTCCAGCCCTGAGTGGTGGAATCCTGTATCACTTTTATTAAAAGGGGTACAGAGAAAGTGTAAGGACAACTGGTCTTTATAGTGAAATGATAGAAAAACTATTTACTCATACTTTATTTCAGTAAAGACTGAAATCAATCTCTCTGCTTTCTTTCTCTTTCTCTTGCTAGCAGCCCCTCCTCCTCCATGGAGTTCTCTTTTCACAACCAGGCAGGAACCTGCATATCAAAAGGGCATGTAAATTCTTCTCTTTAAGTCTTTTAGAATTGTTTCTTTAGTCAAGTAATTCCTGAGAGTCCTAGATGAACTATCAAGCCTCAGGATCAGGAAACATGTTGAAAAATGTCCGTTTTCAACCTTGATGTAGGAAAAATGTATACAGCATCCACAACCACAAAACCTTCTAACTTTGGCTGTGATTATCTCCCCCACCCCATTCCCCTGGCCACTTGACCTCAGCTACCAGCATTCTTCCTTTCATTGAGCTGCTATGCCACCTCCATGTTCTCCTTCCTGTCACTCTCTCTTGCTTTGTAAGGTATAATAATATCTATACTGTTATATTCTAACAGTATAGAATATACTGGAGAAATGCTTTTATTGTCCCACACATAGCACCTCTGAACTTTCTACTGTGAACTAACATAAAACTCTAAGTCTCCCCTCTCAGTGACTGATCAACTAGACCCCCCTCTTGGCCAAGAAGATCCCTTAAATTGAGTTGCTAGCATAAGAAAGGAGATGATACATCTTTCATCATGCCCCCTTCCTTTCTTAGAGATGTCCCATGTAACTCACTAACAGGCCTAAGGCTATGCAGGCCTAACTACAGGTCCTCAATAAACACAACAAACAACTTAAGTCTGTTCAGGACTTTGTCTCTAATTAACAGACCTTTTATCTTAAGCATTCCTCTTCACCAAGACTCCTGGTCTTTCAGAGCCTAACTCTTTCAGCCAATTGTCAGCTAAAGAATCTTTAAAGCCACCTATCACCGATCAGCTCCTCACTTCCAGATGTCCCACCTTTTAGGGCCAAACCAATGTATGTTTTCCACATTGATTTATGATCTCACCTGTATTCCCTGTATTCCCTGTATTCATAAAATGTATAAAACCAAACTGGAACCTCACCATGGTGAGTTCACTTGCTCAAGTCTCCTTGGGTGTGATTTCAGGTCATTGTCCTCAAATTTGCCTCAGAATAAATCTTCTTAATTTATTTTACTGAGTATGGCTTCTTTTCCTTTGACTCTATATTCTATCACTAAGATGAAGATTTTCTTGCCTTCTTTGATTCTTAAAAAAGAACAATCTTTATATCAGAAGGCCACAAGTTTCTCTCCCTGAAAGGCAATTAGAAGATTACTAAGGGATGTTATTGGCTATATCTAAGAAAACATTGTGGACATGGAGATGGCATTTGCTGTGGGCTTGAAAAAGTTTTTAAGACTTGAAGCATACATGTAAAAGTAGTCTGTAGTTAAACTGTTGAAGGGAAAAGGATTGTTTCAGGTGATTATAAGGTTTGTGGGGTGAGGATTTGGAAAGTGGGCAGGGCAGAGCCTCAATAGAGTTCTAATTGGAAATAAGCTTAGTGAGACAGAACATTTCCATGCATCTCTCAAAACACATTAGTGAGAAGACTTTGCAAAACCTTCCTCAATTACAGGTGCAAAATTTATTATCATATTTCAACTGTGCCATGCCAAATTCTTGTAATGAGGTTTGATATAAGTAATTATTTAAAGAAATTAAAAATACATTTTAATAACATTTTATATTTGAAGAGATTTTTCATGCCATTTCAAGTAAATAGTAACCTCATAAGGACAATACTATATTTTAAATCCCAGGTGTATAACATAGTGCCCCAAATAAACTGAGTGCTGATTGAATCTTTTTTAAAGGAAAAGAAAGATACAAAATAAAGAGAGGGAAGTAACATGTTTAATGAATACTAGAAGAACATTTTTATAGGGAAAGTACTCCTGAGTTGTGATATTTCTGTTTTTGTAACTGTAACAGAAAATATTTTCTATCAAGTCAACTAATTCTGACCAAACTTCCTTCTTGCAAACTAAACAAAATTAAGCCAACTAGGAACTTGATTGGTTCAGATGAGCAAGATTCTGGATAATTATTTATTTTTCCACATTTAAGATCAGTGGCACATGGTAACTGTCACATCTTCTTTAAGGCAGCTGCCATATCTGTTATGTTTACTGTGTATCTCTCTTTTCTTTTCTTTCTTTATTTCTTGTTTTTTTTGTTTTTTTTTTTTTGCAGGGGGGCTTAGCAGGCCCTGGCTGGGTTTGAACCCACCAGACATGGTGCATGTGGTCAGTGCCCTAATCACTAAACTCCTATTGTGTATCTCTTTTGATTAGTCTTCTCCTACCTCATTTTTTCAGTATACAAGTGCTGGTACATTTGTTAGACATCTTGAAAATTTTATTTATTTTATTTTATATATATATGTATTTTTATTATTAAATCATAGCTGTGTACATTAATGTAATAATGGGGGCATGATACACTGGTTTTATATACCATTTGACATATTTTCATCACACTGGTTAACATAGCCTTCTTGGCATTTTTTTAGTTATTGTGTTAAGACATTTACATTCTACATTTAGTAAGTTTCACATGTACCCTTGTAAGGTGCACTGTAGGTGTGATCCCACCAATCACCCTCCCTTCACCCATCCTCCCTCATCCCCTTGTCTCCTTCTCCCACTTCCCCATATTCTTAGGTTATAACTGGGTTATAGCTTTCATATGAAAGCCATAAATTAGTTTCATAGTAGGACTGAGTACATTGGATGCATTTTCTTCCATTCTTGTGATACTTTACTAAGAAGAATATGTTCCACCTCCAACTATGTAAAGATGAAAGAGGTAAAGTCTCGATCTTTCTTTAAGGCTGCATAATATTCCATGGTATACATATACGACAATTTATTAATCCATTCATGAATCGATCCAACACTGCTAAAGCAATGTTAAAATCTTCGAGTATTATGAAGTTGGAGGAAATCAAGTTGCTCATGTCTGTTAGAGTTTCTCTTATAAATTGAGGTGCATTCTTGTTGGATGCATAGATATTAATAATTAAAATCTCATCATATTGAGTATTGCCCTTAACAAATATGAAGTGATCATTCTTATCCTTCCTTATCTTTGTTGGTTTAAAGCCTATTGTATCTGCAAATAAAATTGCAATACCTGCTTTTTTTCTGATTACCTTTTGCCTGAAATATGGATTACCATCCTTTCACCTTGAGTCTAAATTTGTCTTTTAAGTTAAGATGTGATTCTTGTTTGCAACAAATATCAGTCCTGAGTTTTTGTATCGAGTCAGCTAACCTATGCCTCTTTAGAGGACAGTTTAAGCTGTTCACATTAATGGAGAATATTGATAAGTCTGGTAATATTTTGGGTATCGAGTTTTTCAAAAGTTTAGTGGACATTTTTAATACTTTCGCCAGTGTGGAAGTTGGAGTTTGATCAAAAGTTTCTGAGTGTGTTTACTTTTGTGGTGGAGGATTGGACAGGAACAGGCTTCCATACCTCAGAATAAGAGTGGTGGGGAGTACTGGGAGCTCAGAGTTGCAGGTAGAGAATATATACAGTTTTATACAGTTTTATGCCTGGCTGGAGAATGCTGTGTCACCCTAGTAGGGGAGGTAGGTCCAGTTTTTAAAGGATCTCTCCCATGGAGTGTAGTGGGAGGACCTTTGTACTCTGCCTGTTTGTTTGTGGGGCACTCCGAGCTGTTCTTATGGGGGAGGGGACTTCCATCCACTTGGTGTTGGATTTTGTACATTTTGTTTGTATTCTTGTAGTCACAGCTCGCCTCAGTGGGGTTGATGTGCGTTCTTCAACCTTCTCTCTTGGTGCAGCTCAAATCCACCAGGTTGCTTGCTAAATTTCTGTCCTTTAACTCTTTTTCTGGACAGAAGCCTCTCCAAGTCAGCCGTGGAGTGCTACACCTCCCACCTCTCTCTGGCCACTGCCAGGCCACCTCTTCCTCATCTGACATGGATGCTGCAGCCCAGCTGGCAGTGCTTCATTTGTGTTGCTAATTGAGATCACACCTGCCTTCAAGTCACTCTTGGAGTGCTCCACCTCCCATTTCTCTCTGGTCACTGCCAGGCCACCTCTTCCTCATCCGACCTAGATGCCACAGCTGAACTGGCCTGAATAGGACATTTTTAAAGCTCTAAGGTAAAAGCTGCAATCACCAGTCCCAGTTCATTGGTAAAGGCTGGTTAATTACAACTCCAAGAGCCCTCAAGTCAATTTCACCTTGCCCCTTTCTTTACCCAAGGTGAAAAATAATCATGGGGCAAAATCAGCAGAAAAATTCTGGCAACATGAATAATCAGAGTAAATAAACTCCTCCAAGGAATGACAAAGAAGACACAACAGAAGATCCCATTCATAAATGAATGGCTGAGATGTCAGAAATTGAATTCAGAATTTGGATTGCAAATAACATTAACATAATGGAGGCAAACATGGAATTAGAGATTCAAGAAGCAATTCAAAAGTTGTCTCAAGAATTCAGTGAATTCACGGTTCTAGGAGTGCCTGGTGCCCAATTACTTTGGCACAGAGAGCCCAAAACTCCAGCAGTCTCTGGCCAGGGAAAGGGCTCTGCACAAAGGCAGGGAGGGCTCCAGAGGGCACGCAGCTACCAGGGTCCCAGGCCAGATGAACGGGCTAGTGTGGAGGCTGGGAGGACACAGGAGGGAGGATGTAAGGTTGTGTGGCTCCCACAGTTCCTGGTGAGGGAATGCAAGGGCCCAGTGGGTGTGGGTCACTTGTCGGGGGTCACTGCACAGCTCTTATGGAGGTCTGGGCGCCGCCAAGCCCAGGATTTTGAGGTTACTATGAGCTGTGACATCACGGCACTCTACCCAGGGCAACAGCCCAAGGCTCCAGTGTGCCAAAACTGCCTCACTCTGCCGCTAAGGATTTAGGATGTAAGGCAGTTCAGTCCCTGCCTTTAGGCTGCTCAGTCACTAGGTTACTTTGTCCCACCCGATCCTTGCTCTGGTACTCTGAGGGCGGAGCTTGCTGGAGTAGTTCTTTCACAATGGATTACTTCACCCAGTTCAGTGGCTCATTCTCAGGCCCCAGACAATGCCGAACATTCTCCACACTCCTGCTCAAGCTCTCCCCAAGGCAGCTCAACTGAGTGCTAAGTCCAAGAACACCGAAACAGTTCACAGGAACTACACAGGGTCACTCCCTACAAAGACCCAGCAACAATAGCGTGATCCTACTGGGGTCCAAACTTGGAGAGACACCTCCCCAACTCTGAGGAGGGCCAGAGGGAATGAAGAAAAATAATCATGAGGCAAAATCAATAGAAAAACTCTGGCAATATGAATAATCAGAATAGATCAACTCCCCCAAGCATCAATAGGGCAGAAACAGCACAAGACCCCATGCACAAACAAATAGCTGAGATGTCAAAAATTGAATTCAGGATCTGGATAGCAAATAAGATCGAATTAGAATTTCAAAAGTTATCTCAAGAATTCAACAAATTAAAAGAGCAAATGACCAACGATTTTGACACATTGAGACAAGAAGTTGCATTCCTCAAAGATCTGAGGATCTCTCTGCTGAAACCTTTCAAGGTAGAAGAGGTTGGTCATCGACTTTTAATCTCCTAAAACAAAATAACTTTCAACCCAGGATCCTGTACCCAGCTAAACTGAGCTTCATTTATGACGGAGAAATTAAATACTTCAATGACATTCAAATGGTGAAGAAATTTGCCACAACTAAACCAGCTCTCCAGGAATATCTTAGACCTATCCTCCACAAAGTTCAGTGTAATTCTCCACCACAAAAGTAAACCCACCCAAAAAATTTTTGATCAAATTCCAACTTACACAGTCGCACAAGGATTAAAAATGTCCACTGGACTCTCAAAGGGCTTATCAATATTGTCAATTAATGTGAATGGTTTAAATTGTCATCTAAAAAAGCACAAGTTGGCTGACTGGATACAAAAACTCAAGCCAAGAAATCTGCTGCATCCAAGAATCGCATCTTAGATTAAAAGACAAATATAGACTCCAGGTGAAGGGATGGTCATCAATATTTCAGGCAAATGGAAAGCAGAAAAAAAGCAGGCTTTGCAATCCTGTTTGCAGACACAATAGGCTTTGAACCAACAAAAATTATTAAGGACAAGGATGGACACTTTATATGTGTTAAAGGTAATTCTAAATATGATGAGATCTCAATTATTAATATTTATGCACCCAATCACAATGCACCTTAATTTCTTTATTTTTTTTTTATTTATTTTTATTTTTTTTTTGAATTTATTTATTTTTTTATTGTGAAGAAGGGGCAGGGAAAGAAGGCAGGGGAAGAGGTGAGTGACAGGGTCGGGCCAGTGGCATGGTACCACATTGGCTGTATCTAGGTAGAGGCAGTTTCAGGCCAGGCCTTGCTGAGTCATTGCTATGCGGAAGTAGCTTGATGGATCTACTTCTAGTTAGGCTCGGGAAGTTGCACTAGGCCTCAGGCACATGGCAGGGCCCAACAATTCCCTCTTGTTTTTTGTATGGCGGAAAAACATAGCCCCTGTCTTAGGTTGCCTGCTCTTGCAGTTTCAGTC
>CAUYPK010011456.1:0-18139 GCA_963574355.1 Loris lydekkerianus | reverse complement strand
GAACAAGTTCGACTACGCGCTCGGAGATCACTCCTCAGAGGTCCCTCCTCAAAAGCAGCATAACAAAATCCAAACTTGGCAAAGAGCCACAGTATACAAAATAATGATAAGAGGCAAAGAGCCGAAATTCATTTTGGCCGGCAGCCGCATGCGGCTCTAGCCGTGTGTTCGCCACCCCTGCGGGCCAAGAGAATGAGTTGTCATAAATTGAAGTCATATGAGAGAAAATTTTTTTTAATGGTAGAGTTGCTTGAGGAATTTTTTATAATCATAAAGTAGGAAATTCCTACTGAACACTCCATTCATTTTACGCAAAGCAGTTAGTTGGTATTTCCTTTCTAATAATTGGGTGGGTCATAGTGATAAAGATAATGACAGCTAATGTTTGGAGCTTATGGCTAGTATTAGCTAACATTTATTGCACAGGTCTGAACATTGTATATGTATTGTCAATTACTTCCCATTATTATTCCCATTTTAAAGATGAAGATGTTCAGGCACGAAGAGCTGTGACTCAAATCTAGGAAGTGTAACTGACTAGCTCATTACAGCTATGAATTGGTGGCCCTAGACCCACAGGGGAAAGTAACCAGCCCATGTGCCTGGATTCCGCACAGTGCTAGGTATTCTCCTACCGGGGACCTGACCAAAAGCACTCGCGGTGTCCTCCTCCTCCTTCTAAATCTTCTCCCACACGGGGCCCAGGGTCTGTTTCTCCAGCTGCTCAGCCCTCAACCCCAACACATTTTATTTCTTCCTCCTACCCTCCTCTCTTTCTCCCCTGCACCATCTCTGCCCTTCAGTAAGAAAAAACAAAACTAAGGTTCTGATGTTCCTTCCCTGTGAGATTCCAGGTAAGAGCTGGTTATTCTGATTAATTCTTATTGGTACTTTTATTGCCACCAGCCACTTCAAACTGTCACACAGAAGTGTTTTCTGTTTCATAAATGTTGTTCAAAATGTGATCATCTATGAAAAGTGCAGACAGTACCTTCAGAAAGCAATTTATTTTAGAGTCTAGTTTCACCGATTTTTAAGTTAGGAAATATCACAGGGGTCACCTCAGCCCTCCTCACCATAGAGGTAGTACAACTGAGGCCCAGAGCGTTCTGGTAACCTGACCAAGGTTAAGCAACTGGTTTGTTCCAGATTTTCTGACTTACCATCCACATTATTTAGCAAATATTTAACCGGATTTTTTTTATGGGTCATATACTGAGGATACAGAAGGAACACAAAACCTAGTGCCTTTTTAACTCCACGATTTTTAAAATTTTTATTTTATTTCTCAATATCATGAGGGTACAAATGTTTTAATTACATAAACTGCTTTTGTACCATTTGAATCAAAGTTATGTGTGCCCACCCATGCATCTTGATTAGAGTCAAGTTATAAATCTTCTGATGGTGAGGGTATCCTCAGCTGCTACGAGAAATAGTCATGTCTTCACCCTCACAGGAAGACAGCCCACTGAGAAATGTTTCTCTTTCCTTTAAGATAAAGTGGAGCCAGATTGTAATATAAACTCTTAAAACCAGCAAGGACTTCATGAAATACTTATTCATATATTCATAAGATAATCTAAACCCTCTTAGTTTACCAGTGAAATAAATAGGAATCCTTGCAGCTACCTGGTTTCAGGATCTTTCTACCACACCTGCACCTTCTATCATATCTTCTTTTGGTTGGAAGTGAAACAAAATTTTCAACAAGAAAGACTATGATATTTCAAAATGTTATACTCCCCAATCAACAAGATGTTTTTACAACCTCCATCCTGGGGAAGAAAGATGAATCCTAAGAGAGAAAGGTACTTATCTTCCTTTGGTAACAACTTTTTCATGTTGGCTGAGAGAAGAAAGAAAAAGTCACAACTGGCATTAATGAACCACTAGGGGAGCAAATGCTGGGCTTGACACTCTCCAGATGGATTTCACTGTCAATTTTAAGAAGTTACATAATATTTTGACCCAAAACTAAACCTTGTCTCTGAGCTATGAAAAATCTAAGACAGCTGTGACTCCAAGATAAAAATTTAAGATGGAAGCAAGCTTTCGCAGCACCCCTGGTCAACTTTGACACCCCTGGGCAATATTATGCAGCAATGCCTATTTTCTTAGAGGAAAAAAAAAAAAAAAAACCCTGCAGTGTGTGGGTTCTTTCAGTCTTCCTTTTCTACACACATGACTAGGCATAAATTTGACATTGTTTCCAATATAACATTGTCACTGCCGCTTTCTTCTTCCTTGAAAACTTATTTTATTATTAGCTGATGTTTGAGACCAAATTTCCATCAATGTGGAATGTATGCCACTTAAGTAGATTTGCCTGGCCCCTGCCCATCAGATATGCCCCAGAGTGGAAGAAATATAACTGTTCCTGAGGGGTTAAATCCCTCTGTAGTCACTGTGATATGCAGGAGAGCCTACACTAAAACATGAATAATGTTTTTTAATATACAAAGGCTGACTGCCTTAAGCTGTTTTTCTCCATGCTTAAACGAAAGCACAATAGGAATAAGTGTTATACTCAATTCAAAATTCATTTCAAGCCAAGCACCAACTATAAATTATGAATACTTTAAGGAAAATATGCATATGAAATGTTGATTTTTTTATGCCTATAAAAATAGTAAATATAGGGTCAATTTTAAAAATATAGTCTATGAATATCCTAAAAAAAGAATTCAGTAATCAGAATGGAGAAAGTTACTTGGGCTGGAAGTTGCTGTTAGGGTGAGGCTGCCAAGGACTGTTCTCATATTTATTTAGAGAATATGACTGCTTTGCGTTATATTACGTTATTCAAAAACATCTACTGAACTCAGTATTTTCATATGAGGAGACTCCATCTAATATTTATTGAGCACCCACTATGTACCCAGGCATTCTATTTATTGACTTCACTAAATCCTCATAACAATTCTATGAGGCAGATATTAGGTTGAATCATGTGAAATTTCCATTTTTGTGGATCAAAAGGGTAAAATATTGGCAGACTCATAGAGTCTGACTTGAATGTTAATGTTTTCATTTTATAGATGGCTCAGAGAAATTAAATAATGAGTCCAAATACCTGGTAGAGTTGGGATTTCAATCCCCACTTTCTTGTGCCCCGCTTGATTTTATGTCATTGTAATTAAACTATAAGGAACTCATAGCCCCTCACCTCCACCCAAGGTAAAGACCTGACTAGCTTATGTGTCCTACCTTCAGGGTAAGGACTTGATTCCGTCAAAAGCCTCCTTTCTCTACAGACTCACCATCCTTCTTTCATCAGCTTTATTGTCACGACGTTTTCTGAACGAAAATTTGGAACATACGATCAAAAGAGAAACATGGGCATTTATGAGGACAAGGATATCAAATAATAGCAATTGATACTGTCCTGGGAAATTTCAGGAGAGTAATTGTCCTAAACATGTCACCTGCACACAATAGTACAATTGTCTTTATGTGGCTACTACACTCACAGCTCCCTGAGGGTGGGTTCTGGGTTTTGTTGCTACCTGTAATTTTGTATAACACAAATTACTAGAGCAATCAGAAGCATCATGGTGGGGTGGGGGTGGGGTAGGGGTGGGGTGGTTTAGGAAACTAAAGAGTGAAACCAAGACATTCTCATTTCTCTCAGAAACTCTACAGCAGGGGTGCCCAACCTGCAACCCATGGGCCACAGGCTGATTTTATGAGGACGTTTTTGCCTATCTGTGGTGTTGGCCACAAAAAGTACGTACAGACCTTTTTTTGCTCATCAGCTTTCCTTAGTAATGTGTGGCCCAAGACAACCCTTATTCTTCCAATGTATAGCAGCCAAAAAAAAAAAAAAGGTTGGACAACGGTGCTATAGGTTTTGCGTATTCAGATGGCAACTATTTGTCAAATACTTCTTAAACATGGATTTGTTTGGTGCCATATAAAATACCTGGGAGGCCTCTAGGAAAAAGAAAAGATTTATTCAGACCTTGAAAATGAATTAGGCACATGAAATAGTACAGATCCATGGTTCTCAAAATCACCCAGAGAGCTTGTTAAAAATACAAATTGCTGGGCTTACCCATGAGTTTCAAATTCAATAGATGCATTTTTATCAAATTTCCAAATTATGCTTATGGTGCTGGTCTAGAAACTATACTCTGAGAACCAGCTGTATGAACCATCAAAGATTGAAGAGCAGAATGAGCAGTACCACACAGGATGGACTCAGCCTAAGGGGTCTGGCCTGTCTGAATGTACATATAGCTGTTAAGCTGCCCTGACTTGCTCCTCTGAAGACGATCTACATCTGTGCAACATGGAGCGTTCTCAGAGCTCTGCTGCAACGGCCACCTAGCACAGCTTCCACACCTGGTAGAACCAGAAACAGCTGCCACCCACCAAGTTAGAAGCCTTAAGCAAATGCCCGACAGGAGTCACTCTCTCACTTCCAGTTTTCCTATGGTCTGTCTCTATAGAGTTGCTTATGAAGGCCAACTCAGCCTACAGGCCTCTCTGCAAAAAGACATTTTCTTTAAGGCACTCGAGTGTCTCATTGCTTTATAAGACATGCCAAAAAACTCTTACATTTGTATTATAGCTGTAAAGGGGAGCACAACTTTTCTCCAGAGCTATTTAAAATCTTGTGTCCAAAGACCAAAGATCAAATTTACTAACACCCCCTGCTAACACCCGTCTTTAATTTCCAATGACTCTCCCCAGTTCCCTGGTCATCTTGACTTCAAATGATACGAAGCATTTGTCTCACAACTCTCACCAACAATGGTCCTTCTCAGCACATCTAAGCCTCATCTTGAATTGTTAAAATAAGTGAGAAGTCTGAGGCTTAATCAATATTTTCCAGATTGATTAATGGACCGTGACCCACATGCTACAGCTGAGCTCAAGGTTTATAAAGCATGTCCAATGAGGTAGCCCTGCATTTTATCTTCTGTGTCAGACCAAGTAAATAAAAAGGATCAATAAAATGAATAGGAGCTAATGAGCACCCCCCACAATGGAAACTGTTACCTGATTTCACTTAAAAAGATCCAAAGCCCTTAAACCACCAAAAAGACACTCCACCCAATGCACGTCTCTTTCTCCCCTCCCAGTCCCCCCATAACCCCTCTACCAACAATAAGTTTAATTTGCAGAGCTCAATTTTAAATTCAGAAATAATACCAGTAGGAGCAGACAAAAAAGGTTGTCATGCCCCCCCACCAATAAAAAATCAAAAAAGAGAAATAGAATACCCAAAGCAATAAAATAATAAAAGAAGAAACAAGATGAGAAAGATTACCTTATGATAGGGAACAAAAATTTGTCAGAACATATTTTAAAGGTCATAATCATAAACAAAGCCATTAGAAATTCATTTAGACTTTTCCTCTTACAAAGAGATATTAAAAGTTCTATACAAACATGGGAAAGAACGTCATAATTCCCTCTTCCTGAAGTTGAAAGGACCTGATGTTTCAAATGAAATCAAAAAAGACTATAAGAATTTTAGAGAAATCCCCTGAATGTTTACAGATCTTCATACATTGCCACAGTGAAATAGGAAGAGGGAAGGCTTTAGTTGTCCAGGGATATCTGATTGCTTTCACTTGTTCAGGATTATGTATGCTTTTATAAAAAATATAATCACTGACAAAGTAGAACAGACCTAAAAATAGAATAATTTAATGTTAAAATAATAATGAGTTAACTAGAGATACATATGTCCACAAAAGATAGACAATAATTTAAAAATTTCAGATCAACCAAAATGACTCTAATTATCCATCACAAAATATTTTCCCTTAATTTAGTATTTATATGACCTACATTGAAATTGAGTGTAAGTACAAAAGCAAATACGTAGTTTGCATTTGTGTATAATAAAGCATCAATAATTTAGAATCAGCTAAATTAAATTCCCATAAATTAACCAGGTTGGGACTGGTTTGTAGTATCTCTATAAAATAATTTACTAAGCAAATCAATAGCGCAAACATGATTATAAGACACTTTTAAAGGACTTTATTATACTAATTCTTTGTGTGCAAATGATACTCCCAATGGCAAAAGAGCCTTGTTTAGTTTTACAATTAGGCAAGCATCAACCTTCACCACAACTGGCTAGTTCTAATGCCTGTGTGGCTTTTTAAAAAAATTTCTCCATATTTCAAGTAATTCCTGACTCAAATGAACCTCCATGCACATCTGTGGCAGTCCCTCCTCCCTTCATCCTGTGCCTGCCCGCAACACCCACGGCAACAGGACAACTCCCGCTCTTGTTCCCACAGCAACAAGCAGAACGCTCTGTATTCAAAAGTAGAGCTGAGAGAGGGAAGGAGTCAGACCCACGGCGGCCTGCCCTCTGGGAATGGCCAGCCTGCTCCAACTGCTAAGGCCTCTCTTACTAAAATCTATATTTATTCCCTAGGACCGTCATAACAAATGGCCACACATTGGATGCCACAAACTTAAGATGACAGAAATTTATCCTTTCATGGTTCCAGAAGCCTGAAGTCAGAAATCAAGCAGTTGCTGAGCTGTTCAGTGGACAGAAACAGCAGCCGGGTTCACCCAGCAGAGGAGCAAGTTCAGCTGAGTCAAAGGGAGAGAAAGAAGCTGGGACAGTGGAAAATGAGGCAGCTAGGACTCCATGATAGCAGACCAGAAGCAAGGTTTTTATTTAAAGTGAAGAAAAAAGTAAAGGAAAGCTTAGATAAGCACGGACTTCTCCGGGAGAGTGGAAAAGGGTCTCTCTTGTGAGTGACAGGAGACAGGACAGAAAGGCAGTGCCCAGGGTGGCAGCCATGGTGTGCACTGCTCTGTGCCGGGGATCCTTACCTTTGTTTTGTGGGAGGATCATTCGCAGGCTAGAGAACAGGGCTCACAGCCTAGAAGTGATATTTTATAGGCAGAGCACGTACTTGGTTAACTAGGTCACACCCACCCCAAATTCCTCATTTTGCTTCAGGGCCCTTTCCAACTTTTTTATCCAGAAGGCCATAATTCTCTCCCACTTCCCTGTAGCCCTTTCAGCCTCCTTCCATCTCTAATGAGGGGACACCCACTCACCTCTGCTGGCGCTCTGGGTGCTCCCAGCACTCCTGGCACAGTGGCAGCCTAACTCCAGACTCCACCTCCATCTTCACAGGGCCGTCCACTCTGCATTAGCAGAGGGATTCTCAATTGACAAAGCAGTCTCACACCTGCCATCTATCTGATGCTTGTACTCTGCGATTTAAGTGCTAAATCATCTTAGCAAAGAAATAACTGAGCTCAGAGTTAGCCAAGGTACATGACTAGTTAGAAGGAAGAATGTTCTAACTAGGGATCAGGTCTTCTAAGTCCAAACCCTATCATACTTCCACCATTCCAAGCGACTCCCCACTCCCTCATATTCACAGTGTGAAATGTATTCAAAGCATTTTTCTATTGTAAGCAAATTATCACCAGTTAGAAATATATGGAATATTAGTTATCTTCTTTTTTAAAAATCTGTATATTCCAGAGGTACGTTTTGAACATGCTTTTTCAACTAACCCCAACACTGGCTCTTCGCCCCAGCTGCACATCAGAAGCTCTCAGATGTGAGACCCAGACCCATAAATGTTTAACAAGCCAAGTGATTCTATCCAGGTGCATTCGGAGTTGAGAACCCTGGCATGTGAGATTTTAGACAGTAGTCTTACTATTTCACACTTATACACAAGATGGTTTTTTGTTATTTTCACTTTTTGAAAGCAAAAATAACAATTCCAACCATATCTCTTATATATGAAAATAAAATCATGTACCATTTTAGCCTATGTGACAATAGAAGCAGTGATACAATATTGAATGTCATATCTACTGTTGGTCAGCAGGCAGCCTGGACACCCCGCAGGACAGCCTCACTGCTACGGACACACAGGCTGCAGGATTCAATTCTGTGATGGAGATAAAAAGTCTATTGCTGTGTTGGAGAAATGACACACTGATGTGTCTTCCCTGATCCCTGCTATTTACTTACTTTCTCGGACTGAATCACTTTTCTAGTTTCTGCAGGACTAGGAGCTTTTACTCAAAACACCACCAGCCACTTATGTATTAGCTAGCCTGTACTTTGATGTAACTACTCCTCTAATCCGTAGCAAAGCAAGAGAGTTTGGTGGAGTTGATTACTGGCTTCAAGTGGCAGAGGAAGTCTGGAACCAGCTGCTGCTGAGTTAGTCCTGGTGGGTGTCCTGCCTATGGAAACTCCAGATGCCGGGCAGAGGAGAAATCACACAGAGCATGCACAAACAGCAAGTCCTTGTCTTCTGTTGTGACTCAGCTCCCTTCTCCCTTTGTCCTATAATCTCAGCCATTCTGCAGTTAGACATTCCCTTGATAGGTCAAAGGGCAGGGTGGGGAGGTCTGAGCATTCAGGGAGGAAACACCGCCATGTTCACATGACGGGCACACACATGTGGCAAGTTCACAGCGCCATGTGTAGATCAACTGCCTTTTAAAAAATGTCTTTTTTGTAATAAAAGGAGTAATTTTGCGGTACTCTTATCATGACATCTAACCAGTGTTTTGCAGGACAGTTTTAAACACTGTTCCCTGTGCACTCTTCACTACCTGTCTTCCAATATTGGGTTTGGAAAAAGTGGTGCCTGGAGCACTTTGTGGCTGAGAGAAATCTTCAGCCTCAGGGTAGGAAATGGTGTGGTGGAAGGAAGGAATGGGGAATTTATCTACGTCAGGCCCCAAGTGATTCATGGATCTATCAATCTTAGATAAGGTCTTAGATAAGGTCGCAGAGAAGCTTTACCTGCACCAAATCTGGGAGGGTGGGAAGTTCAGGTTGTTGTGTCAGAGAAATAAAACATAAGCTTAATATTCAAGGATCAGTTGAGGGTATCTAGATGACCAAGGACCTAGCTGCAGTTTCAGTCAGTGAGAGACTCTGAAGTTTCAGAAGGTCACATTGGAGGATAGGGAAAGTCAGGCTGAGGGTGATGAGCAGAGAAGAGACTCTGTAAGTGTAAGAACTGCCTCATCTTCTCTCACCCTAAAACCATATCCTCTTTCAACCCACCACCGAGCCCCAGTCTCATGCCCTCAAATCCAGCCCTTGTACTACATATGTATCAAGACACCTCTAATCATGTGAAGCTCCCCAGGACTGTCACAGAGAAATCTGGGTGTAACCCTTTGGACGTGGAGCCTGTCGGCACCCCGGTGTCCGTCCACTGCTCATATCAGAAACCCCAGTGTCATTAACACAATGTTGTTCTTTGCCTCTGCGTCATGTGCCAGGAATGCCCTTACTCCATTAGTCCACTTAGCAAGCTGCTATTCACTCTTCAAAAGCTTATTCTCCTCTGTGACACATCGCTAAGTTAATTACTCCTGGGCATTTTTTCTGGACACCTATATATTTCTACCACCCACCTACCCCATGACATTGTAATTGCTAGTATGACATTCAACTTCCTTATTAGAAGGATGGAATTGGTAATTCATTGTTTGGGGATTGTTTGGAAAGGGTACTCTCTTTAAATTACTAAAATAATATGCAATTGTCACAAATATCAAGGTGACAAAGTTTATCATCTCCCCATATCCTTCTCTAAGTCTAGCCCCTCCCTCATGATAATCGATGATCTCAGTTTCTCTATCCTCACCCTATAATACATAGAAGGACATTTATTTCACAGAAGAATGGTATCCTACTCTGTGTGTTACTCTATAATGAATTTAATTTTCACTTAACACTTTACCATGGACATCTTTCCAAGTCAACATGCTTTAAATTGTTTCTTTAATACTGCGAGGTATGAAGTTAGGAGATGGAAGCACAAACTGAACAGTTGATAGAAATATGTCACCGATCTGTCTCCATGCTTTCCAGCAAACAATTCAAAGAGATCACAATGAATTTCACTACATTCATACTTAAAAAAATACCAATTCAGTTATCCAAGTTCTGGAGAGAGACTTATCCTGTGCTCCTCAAAAAACAATAGTTTAACTACAATAAGTACAGTGTTTAAAAATACCCCTGCAATAGACATAACATCAGTTTCCCAGCGTGGACTGTCAATGTCCATCAGTCATAGTATTCCATAACTAGCAAAGCACCATGAGCAGTTCAGTTACAAACAATTCCACTGGAAGACAGAAAGACGTGGCCTGAGGGCCAACTGGTTATGACAACTAGAACAGGGTTTCTTGACCTGAGTCCATAGCTACCCACCTGCAGAAAAATTATATACAAAAAGTTAAACACAAAATTCAGTTATGTTCGTACATATCTGAATTTTTCAAGCAACAATGCCTACGTAGATATTTCTGATTCTCAGAGAGATCTGTAACGCAAAACCAAAAAACTAGTTGGTATCACAAATGCCAAAGAACACACAGCCTATATGTGTTCCCGTAAATTCTCCATAAATTTTATTTCTCTTTCTATTTTGACTGTCCTTTATACTATGTACACCTGATCCCTAGTACAGGTTCTGTTACAATACAGATGTTATGGACTGAATGTTTTGTCCTCCAAAATTCATATGTTGAAATCCAAACACTCAATGTGATAGTATTAAGAGGTAGGGCCTCTGAGAGACAAGTAGGTCACGATGGTAGAGCTATCATGATTGGATTTATAAGAAAAACATAAGAATGATGATTTCTTCCTTGGCCAAGTGAGGATACAATGAGACAACAGCCAGGTGTCCTCACTGTACACCTCATCAACGGGCACCCTCACCTTGGACTTGCCAGCTTCCAGAAAGAAATAGACATCTATGGCTTATTCTACTCGATCTAGGGTATTCCATCAGACCCACCTGAACTGACCAAGACAGGGAACTTTCTATAAATGCACATTGACTCAGACTTAAGCAGAAGACGGCATGTATTTACAACAGCTGAAAGGGCCTAGTACTGATGCTCTTCTCTGTGTCTACAGCCATCACCTGACTTCAGGAAAGTGGAAGACCCTGCCAGGGAAATGAACTGAAGAGAAGGTGGGTGGGAAAGTTGCCAAGGCAAGACCAAAACTTTCCCCCACAAGAAGTAATTTCTAAACACCTTGCCTTAGATAAATGAATGATCAAGGCCTCGAAGTTTCTCACCATAGATTGAGATTACCATAATTTTAGTCACTTTTATATTACTTGCTTACAGAAGTATGTCAGCCTATCAAATTATGTATGTGTGTTCAACAGCAGTGGTTGGCAATATTGATATACATTTTCCTCTTAAATGGACTGATCACTCATTTCGCTGTCATCTTGCATCTGCCACTGAAAGAGAGAAGACAAATTGACAACATTTTTCAAACTCACCAGAGTTATTTATTTTGTCAAGCACAACATATTCGTCTCTGTTAGTTTTCATATAGCAGCGAGAGAGTCAAGGCATCCGGTTGTGAAAGTAATTAATGGAAACAACCTGTGAATTACTAAACTTGCAGCCTGACATTGCTGATTAGATTATCGTGGGAATAGTGAGTTGTGAAAAACAGTCTTAAAATAAATCCAGATTTTTATTTTGTTGTAGGAAAGGCATTTGAGCAGCTTTCCAATCAAGAATTCTTTGCTGCTGCTTGGCATGAAGGTAGTTGCCGTATTTTTCACTTTTTTGTTATTCTAGTATCATGTAAACATAACCTAAGACTCATTATTTTTAGTGTGTGTTTTGCCCAGGAAAGAGATATACTCTAAATAAATTACCTTGAAAATTTTCTACTAGACTGTGAGGAGGAAGAAATTTAAACATAATTAAAACAAAAAGAGAGGAGAGAAAAGAAGGAAAAGGAGAGGAGAGAAAGAGGAAAGGGAGGGGAGGGGTAGGGAGGGGAAGAAGAAGGGTACAGAAAAAAAGGAGAAGAAAACAATTACCCCCCAAATAGACACCTCTGTGCTGACATGATTGGAGAAAAAATTCATAGTTCTAATTGGAAAAAAAGTGAATCTAAAAACTAAGCTTGAAAGGTGAATTCTCACCTTCCGTCGTGATCTTTTTCCTACTCCTTCCTTCTAAGTGAAAATGCTGGCCACTTAAGGTTCTTTCCTTTGCATTAGAAAAAAGCCTCTAAAGGAGCACCATATTGATTTCTCTCTAAAGATTAGAAATCCCTGCTACTCAAAAGCTATTAAATATGTTTACCTGAGAAACACAGGGATTGGGGTCTATTTTGTCTACTCTGTTTAAAAGCACCAGAGACAGACTAAACATTAGCTCCCTGAAGACCACCTCAACAGAAACTGCTGGGGCACACGAATCCCTTTCAAAATGCTTTTTGATTTTTTTTAATTCCTTTGTTCTTTCTTTTCACAAGAAATTATTTTTGCACAAAACAACTCTACAGTGAGTTGCTCCTTAAAAAAAGTGTTTGAGGAGAAGTATTTTATACATTCTAAGACATGATTAGCCAAGTCTGCTATTCCACAGTCAGTCATCCAAGGGCAGAGCTATTGGAAAGCTAGATGAATACATATTACTTTTGATGCATTTGTAAACATCCTGAAGCCACGTACAGCCAGCAAATTATTCCCGAAGAGTTAATTGTCTAAGCTATTTTCCTGGACTAGAGAAATAAAATTTATGGAAATCGATGCTGTCAACATGTGTCATAAACACAGGATCCAACCCTACAGCTGCACAATTCCCCCCCTTAAACTCAGCCCTGTCTGATGTTGTCTTTATTTAAACTTTTGATATTTTTCTCATCCTGGATTTTTGCATTAATTTTTATTTTTGATATATTAAAATATTATCTTTATTATGAGATTTTTGGTATGCCCTTAAGTTTTATTTCCTAAGTGAATACCTCCCTCACTTCCTAATGCTAGCCCTAACCATTACCTCCCCAGAGCTAGCCTAAGTTTCTCTCCCAGAGAGAAGGATCATGTTTAATTTTGATGGCTCTTTAAGTTAAAAAATACTTCTATTATTTTTTTCTTTCTGTGACTGTAGATACATATACGTTGTATTTACTTAGAAAAAAATAAGCAAAAAGATAATTTTGAAACATCCCCAGTCTCACTTAACAATAACCACTGTTAATAACTTGCTGTATATCTTTCCAGGCCATTTTTTTGTTTGTGAAAAATGCCTGTGTCAACAAGATAGACAGATGATAGATAAATTAAATATTTAAAGGATAAGGCTGTAGAACAATTTTCCAGATTGGTCATGTTTTAAAAGAAGCCACATCATTGCATTTTTTACAAATTTACTTTAGAAATATTTATATTTCTAAATATACTTTCTCAGTGAGGGTGGATAATTTCATTATCTGTGTGCATCAGAGCTTTTCTAACCACTATAAGAACGTTGTTACCAAATCCACTAGGGGTTTCTGGCCTAGATCCAATTGCTTGCTGCACAGAAAGCCAATTACTGAGACAGGATCGCCAAAGGAAGAAGGGTAATTTGTTACATACAGATGACATCATCTGGGAGATGAGAGAATTGCTTCAAATCTGTCTCCTCAACGAACTGAGGGTCAGGATTTTTATAGGGAGCTCAGGAAAGTGGTTACATATATTGGGGCAGGTTGCATTGAAAGCAATGTGTGCAGAAGGTCTAATTCAGAAGTCACAAGTTAGTGAGGGATGGTGAGTCTTGGCGTTATCTTGGTGAACAGTCTGCTGTTTCTGGGAGACAACTCAAAATGTTAAAGGGTTGGTTAAATAGAAAGATTATAATGCTCTGGTCATTGAGCCTGGGAAATCAAAGCTTAAGAAAGTTATAAAGGAAACATCTATGGAACAGAGGGGGAGTTATTTTGTGTTTCTTCACGGAGCCAACTGCAATATTATAAAGAAACTTTTAAAAACAAAAAGAGTAATTCATAATCATTGATATATGTACTTCTCCAAATAAGTGTTACAAACAATTGATTTTCAGGACTAATTTAGAAACATAATGATAATCTTAATCTCTCTTTCCTTCTCTCTCGGTCTCTTATTCTCATCCTCGTTCTCTTACTTTGATTCTATCTATCTACATTTAACCCATCAGTGTTTAAATACAACTATTATTATTTGTATTAATACCCCCAGTGATTTAGCACAGCTGATAATATTGTGGACTCTGATAACAGACAGTGCCTGTAAGAATACTATATGTGTGTCCTTGGGCAAATTCCATTAGCACTTTAATCCTAAAAGTTGATATGTGTCAAAGAAGTGTCATAAAAATACTTTTCCTCATATGCTTTCTGCTACAATTAAATCTTTGTAAATGTTTACCATAATGCCTGGCACTGAGTAAGCCCTGTGTACAAATTATTAAAATAGAATAAGATTCCTATCCTAAAGGAAAACATAATTAAATGGGAGAAAGGGCCATCTATTCAAATAATACAAATATATTCATGGAAAATGATTAAAAGTAGTTAAGAATCAGGGTAGTCAAACTTTGGGTTCCGAATCTGAAACTCATGTTAATTATTGGGCTTACTTTATGACCAATCTCTGTTTATAGTAAAGCCTTTTATGTCATAAGTAATATAGCACTACAAAAAGAAATTAATATAAGTTTGCCAGAAGTCAAAATTTGGTTTCCCTTGAAATACGAAGTAGTAGATTCCTAGAAGGCATAACTTCATGTTTCACAGATGTAAAAGTCAACTATGACTTTTTAATTAGTTGAATTTCACTTGTAACTTCCTACCATGAGGGAAGTTGTAGGTGCTCAAGACTAAAAGGCTCAAAGGGGGGTGGAGACAAGATGGCTGACTGAAGCCAGCTTTCCACAGAGGCTACTGTCCAGAAGGAAAGTTAAAGGACAGAAATTTAGCAAGTAACCTGGTGGATTAGAGCTTCACCAAGAGAGAAGGTTGAAGAACGCACATCAACCCCACTGAGGCGAGCTGCAACCACAAGAATACAAACAAAAGGTACAAAATCCATCACCAAGCGGATGGGAGTGCCCTCCCCCATGAGAACAGCTCAGAGTGCCCCACAAACAAATGAGTAGAGTTCAAAGATCCTCCCACTACACTCCATGGGAGAGACCCTCTAAAAACTGGACCTACCTCCCCTATTAGGGTGCCACGGCATTCTCCTGCCAGGCATAAAACTGTATATGTTCTCTACCTGCAATTCTGAGCTCCCCGCACTCCCCTCCACTCTCATTCTGAGGTCTGGAGGCCTGTTCCCCAGGAGTCCAGATTTTTCGGCAATTTCTCAAGGGTTGTGGACAGGGCCTGGACTGCAGATGGTCAGTGCTGATTCTGTGGCACAGGAGTGATGAGAGGACAGTCAGCTGAGAGGGAGCCATGCCAGAGTGGCAGTGCCCCAAGGAGCAGAGCAGCAGCCATTTTTGGAAACAATAGGGCTCACCCCCAGATATTCTGAAGTCACACCCCCTGTCTCTCTGGGCAACCAGAGGAGGCTGGGCATCTACTCAGGTGGCAACCACCACAGAACAGATCTGGGATGGAAACACAGGCCCCATGAGTAAAGGGTTTGCCTGAGGTGGTACAGGCCTGGGTGGAGCACGGGGACTAGAAAACACATGTGCAGAGCTGGGAGATTCTCAGGGCGGGACTGCTTTACTGAGCCTAAGATGCACCCTACCCTCAGGGGATCATCAGCCTAGACAAAAAATGACAGGAGGCTAGAACTGACAGCTAATCAAGCTATGAATACAAACCTTTGCAGCACCAAAGACAGAGCCTGAGGCACAGGTTCTGGGAACTCAAAACAGTTTCTCTTCTGCAGGGGAATTTAACAGAAACAAATTCCTGCAACATTGTTCTGTTCTGTCAGTAACATCAATCAGGGGCTTGGCTGGAACTGAGTGAACACTTCCCAGTCTCCATCAATCGCCCGAGGTTGTCAGGCCTAACCACCCTGTGCTGGATAGAGGCAGAGAGCAGCGGCCTCGCTGAGCAAACACAGATTTCCTTGTGATTCAGGCAGGTGCAAACCCCTGGATTATCTGCTCATTGGAGGCAACTGGGTCACAGCCCTGCAGGGTTATCAGTGACTGGGTGTGACAGAGGTGCAAGGTGGGAAGGAGGCATCAACCTTCCCAGACCAATCTATTTGCTGGGTGGGTCCTTCTGACTTCACGGAGCACCAAAGCAAGTCCTCTTTGAATTGTCAGCAAAACCCTGTGATCTAGTAGCCAGAGACCTTTTAAACTCTCCCACCTGAGACAGTGCTGACTGAGACAATTGATTTGGACCTTTGAACTGAGCCAATTGCCTGAGGACTGTTCAAGTAGTGCCCTGGGTGTGTGGTTGTAGGAAGGTTTTATTTTTCTTTTCCAATTGTTACCTGTGGGTGGCAGGATGACTTAATTGCTAGTATTTCTCCACACTTGAGACTTCACACCAGAGTAACTGTTTCACTAGGGTCAGACAGAAACCAGCTGAAAATAAGACAGCGCCACATAGCCCCACCACACCAAGCAGCTCCCCAGATTCTCAGGCCATAGCATTGTACGGGACCTCAAAAAACATCCAGGGGAAAAGTCAAACAGTGTAAAATAACCATGGGGTGGAATCAGCAGAAAAACTGTGGTAACATGAAGGACCAGAATAGATCAACCACCCCAAGGAAAGATATGGCAGATGTAACTGAAGATCCCATTCATGAACAGCTAGACAAGATGTCAGAAACTGAATTCAGAGTATGGATTGCAAACAAGATTAATAGAATAGAGGAAAATTTAGAATTAGAAATTTGAGGAACAATTCAAAAGATGGAATTACATATCGAGGAGAATTCAAAAGTTGTCTAAAGAATTCAATGAATTTAAACACAAAACCACCAAAGATCTTGACATACTGAAGCAAGAATTTGCAGCCCTCAAAGATCTGAAAAATACAGTAGAATCCCTCAGTAACAGAGTACAGCAAGCAGAAGAAAGAATTTCTGACATTAAAGACAAAGCTTATGAATGATCCCAAACCCTCAATGAGGAAGAGAAATGGAGATCAAAAATGAATCATTCTCTCAGAGACCTCTGGGATAATTCAAAGAAGGCTAATATCTACCTCATTGGAATCCCTGAAAGCAAAGAAGTGGCTTTGCAAAGCACAGAGGCTCTTCACCATGAAATTATGAAAGAGAATTTTTCAGACATGCCAAAAGATTCTGAAATTCAGATAGCAGACAGTTTCTCATCCCCAGCACAACTCAATCAAAATAAGACATCCCCCAAGCATATCATAATTAACTTCACTAAAGTTAATATGAAGGAGAAAATTCTGAAAGCAGCCAGATGTAAGAAATCCATTACCTACAAAGGGAAGAATATTAGACTGACTGCAGATCTCTCTGCTGAAACTTTTCCAGCCAGAAGAGAGTGGTCATCAACTTTTAATCTCCTAAAACAAGATAACTTTCAACCCTGGGTCCTGTATCCAGCTAAACTGAGTTTCATTTATGATGGAGAAATTAAATACTTTAATGACATTCATATGTTGAAGAAATTTGCCATAACCACACCAGCTCTTCAGGATATTCTCAGATCTATCCTCCATAATGACCAACCCAATACTCTACCACAAAAGTAAACTCACTCAGAAACTTTTGATCAAACTCCAACTTCCACAGTGACAAAAGAATCAAAAGTGTCCACTGGACGTTCGAAAAACCCGATACTCAAAATTTTTCCAGACTTATCAATATTCTTCATTAATGTGAATGGCTTAAACTGACCTCTAAAGAGGCACAGGTTGGCTGACTGGATACAAAAACTCAGGCCAGATATTAGCTACATGCAAGAATCACATCTTACCTTAAAAGATAAATATAGACTCAGGGTGAAAGGATGGTCATCCATATTTCAGGCAAATGGCAATCAGAAAAAAGCAGGTGTTGCAATTCTATTTGCAAACACAATAGGCTTTGAACCAACAAAAGTAAGGAAGGATAAGAATGGTCACTTCATATTTGTTAATGGTAATACTCAAATGATGAGATTTCAATTATTAATATTTATGCAACCAATCAGAATGTGCTTCAATTTATAAGAGAAACTCTAACAGTCATGAGCAACTTGATTTCTTCCAGCTCCATAATAGTCGGAGATTTCAACACTCCTTTGGCAGTGTTGGATCAATCCTCCAATAAGAAGCTGAGAAAAGAAATTTTAGATTTAAACCTAACCATCCAACATTTGGATTTAGCAGACATCTACAGAACATTTCATCCCAACAAAACTGAAT